>DWPQ01002257.1:0-10886 GCA_018251795.1 Perichares adela | reverse complement strand
GCTACAGGTAAATCACGAAACTATGAATCATGTAGATTCATAGTTTCGTAGATTCATAGTTTCATATCGGATCCTTCTATTACGATAACTTCGTAAGTATCAGTCCACCGACGATCTCGCCGGATCGGCCCCCGAATCGCTCCGAGCTAACGTCGAACCGTTTCGTTTCCAGGCTTTCCCCGGGGTGGTGCCGTACAAGCGGC
The DNA here is from genome assembly GCA_018251795.1 of Perichares adela. Classification (NCBI taxonomy): domain Eukaryota; kingdom Metazoa; phylum Arthropoda; class Insecta; order Lepidoptera; family Hesperiidae; genus Perichares; species Perichares adela. Next base: position 10,683 of record DWPQ01002257.1, on the reverse strand, counting down.
CCGCGGCGGACAAGGCCGGCGTCCCCGTGTACCAGCCGGCGACGACCTATCAGCAGCTGATGCAACTGCAGCAGCCTTTCGTGCCCGTGTCATGTGAGTACCCCGCGCCCGCGACGTCCGCCCCGCCGAGCGCGGTCACCGCCGCGCCGTCCGCGCCCGCCGCGCCCTCCGCGCCGCCCGCACCGCCCCCGCAGCCCGCGCCGCCCGCGTCCCCGCCCGCGCCACCCCCCGACACCGCGCCCGACGCTGCCGCCGTCGCCAAGGAGGTCGCACACAAGAACTACGCCGCGGCGCTCGCGCTGGCGGCGCAGCACTCTGCCATGGCGCAGGCGGCCGCCGCTTACACGCAACAGGCGTACAAGGCGCGCGCCGCCATGCCGGGACTGATGCGAGCCCCGCTGATGATGCGGCCGGGCTGGCCCGCGCCGCCGATGCCGATGCACGCCTACTACCAGCAGCCGTACATGTACGCCATGCCGCCGCCGCAACCTCCGGCGGCGGCGGCGGCTGCGGCGGCGGCCGCGGCGGCGGCGGTCAACCCCTACAAGAAGATGAAAACGACATAAGCGGGCGGGCGACCGCGCTCGGCGGGGCGCGGGGCGGGGTCTCCGCTTAGAGACTCATACGTGTGCAGTGTCGCCCCGGCCTGTCGGGACCGTTAGCGCTAGGCGTGTTGAGACGTGTTGTCACATTTGTATTGTATTGTAAGGACGAAGCGAGCGGCCTCTCCCTCGCGGATGTCTCGGTAGTTTTACGCTATATCTATTGTATATCTACTCACTTACCGTTATTATCTTATGCGTGTATATTTCTCGTATCTACGATCCCGGTAATAATAACGCTTGAGATGCATGACTGTACGTTTTTTATTACCTCTTGTCGATCGTCGTTTGTCGTGAGTTCCGTCGATTCCGTTTCCCGCTACGTACACGCTTGTCCCGGAGGATCTCCGCACGGGTGCGCTTGGCCATTGTCGCCCATCGCCCAGAGCCTAGTGGTTACCGGCTTGCAGCAGCAGGCCCGCACCTAACACAACCGCCTTCTAATTTTCGCATGGACTAGAACCCACCACCCTATACGTTTGGCTCATCAGGTATTATTCTCATTATTGTAGCGGCTCCCGTGTGTGCTCAGTGTGCGGCGTGTCCAACTGTCGACTGTAGAACGCGCGTTTTTCTTTCGTGGCACCATCTTTTATTTTATTTATTTTTAACGCTTTCTGTTACATGCCTTCCGAATGACCGCTTCGGCTGTCGTCCGCATTGCAAAACATTTTGTCGCTTTTTGTGTCGGGACGGAAAGGCTGCGCGCCTCCCAACGCCCCCTATGTGGTGTACACCGACGAGCGGGGACAGGTAACGTGTGCCGCGTGACGCGTGACGCCCTGCCACTTCCCGCCACCTGTACTCACCACCACCACCACCACCACCACTACCGCTCACCTACAACTGACACCTTGACGCACAATCGCGTCCCAATTCCCTTGAAGTCCTTTCAAGCGTTAACTAGAGGAGATGTCAAGACTTGCTTTATTACTACGCAAAATCGATGAAATTGCGATATTAAAATCGATATTTTTGATGATAACTTTGAAACGATACATACCTCCTAATTCAAGGCTCCTAAAAAATCATAAAAAAATTACGGAACCAAGCGTTATGACATCTCCTTTGACTTCCAAGATGCTCCAATACTCCCGAACCTTTTAATTATAAGCATGTCGCTTAGTAACCTTCGACTATGACCATTTAGTAAGACATCACCTCTCCCGCTCCAATGTTGCAGGGCTCGAGTGCGCCGCTCTAACCAGTAAGCTATGGACTGGGCTCTACGCCGCATATCACCTCTCGCGACTTCCAGCTTAACTTATCGTACACAGTTTCACACATACACCCTTTTGTTTACCGACGTCATATAAGCAAGCGATCATTTAGATAGATAGATTCACAGAAGTAACGCGTTGACGCTCTTCATTATTTACCTAACATCACTTCCGACGTCTGAGCTTGCTTCGTCACACCGCTTAGTAGAGACGTTTTAGTTAACGCTTTAGGTTTTGTGTAGAATAAGCGCTTACGCATAGAGACGGTTACATCGATTGAGTATTTAACGAGCTACTACTACAGGTCGAGGTACGCTTGGTGAAGTAAGCTTTCTTACTGGTAACACGCGCCGAGGAGGATGGACGCTGGACGAGTATTAACGTGTGTGAATGTTACTTCTCTTCTCTTGCCGCTTTGTAACTGGTCAGGACGTATGGTCTATCTATACAACAAAACGCTATCAGCGAACGCCGCGACGCAATACGATACGCAGTTACGAACGTATGCGCGGCGTACGACCGATGGCGTACGACGTATGGCGTACGGCGTATGGCGTAGCTTGTCAAATTCATGCGTGTAAATGTCATAGTCACAAACACCATTTAGTCATTGTGCTGTAACAGTATCGATTATTATGTAACGAACAGTTGATGCTACAACTCTGATAATTTTTAGTATTGTATAGTGAGACGTACTCGTACTTGCTTTCAAATGTGGAAGAAGTCACTCTACAGTATTGCCTTGCTTACACCCGGTAAGATATAATGAGCTTTCTATAATATCCTCAGTATAAGTGATTTCCTGTGTTGTCGCCTACACTGAAACATTGTACCGGCCGCGCGGCCTCTTGATTGCATGCGATGAGCAATGTATTGTTAATATTATTATACTCGCTAATCGAATAACACAGCGGAAGTTTCAGTTTAGGTGATACTATTAATTGAGACATAACGAAGCCAGTAAAAATATGTATTGGTAATAAGTTGACTTTTGATTTTATTAAATAATTTTTAATTCATTTAATTTTATACAATTTTAATTTGATACGCATTTTAGTGCTGGAGAATGATAATATTTTTAAAGTATTGACTGTAAAAATGAAAGTCGACTTGTTACCACAAAATGTTTTTCTCACCTCTGTTCAATGTCAACTATCAACCGCTACAAAGGGGGTATTTATTTTTTACACTCATTTTGACTCGTATACGCTTTTTATGACTAGATTCAAAGTATTTTTGACGCGTAGTTGGTAGTTGAAATGATGGTGGTGAATAAAGAAAATTCGAAGTTGTGCTAATAGTTTGGGATTTGTTTTTTTTTTCTTTTAGTTGTTTAGTTAAAGTTCATTGATGTAAAGTTTGTTGTTGACTTCGAGTTTTCTTTTGTTAATGCTTTAAAGTGCTTCGCCGTCGCGGCTTCAGTTCCCTCTGACGCTTACTCTGAATAATTCACCGTAGCCGTAAATTAATGAAGTTGGTTTTGTTTTGTTTTGTCGTACAGTAACCGCACTCTCTAATGGTCATTATGTTGCAGTTTGTACTACCACTAACATGTCACGTCCAGAACTGTCATGTAAGCTAAAGGTATAAATTTAATTTGTCTATTTACATGTAACCATGCCTACGTACAGTACCTACCGACAAGCATGTCCTCGCTCCTCCGCCGCGAACGTGTGAGGAGCTAGACTCATCACAGCCGACGCACGACACATGTCGTAACTCCCTCACAGCCTATTAAGCTTTATATAGCAAACAGTTGGTTTTTATGGGTACCTACACCTTGGACGCTACAGAACCTATAGAACGCCCTCGCCCTGGTAAAAGTTGTCTAGCATCATGCTTTAGCTTTTTTTGTAAAATATAGTCACGCTTAAATAAGATTGGCTGCGCAATAATGATTATATTTCAAGCGTTCTGCATGCCATTTAGACATTATATATTCATACCTACTATGTGCATAGTGCAGCGTACTTAACTTAACACCACTGTTGACGGTTGCGGACGGTTACCCCAGATGTTCGTTACAGACTACGCCCGACTCCCGAGGGCTCCGCGCAGTCTTGCATTATACAATATAATATAAACGTGACACGTGTCAGTATAAATGAAAGAATGCTTGGAAGGACCAATCATATTGTGCACCGAATCTTGTGAAGTTATTGTAATATTGAAGCAGCAAAGACATTTAATTTGGAGCAATTTTTCGCCTTCCGTGTGTCCTATTTTGTTATCTATCTCGTAGCGGCGATTGAGAAACTACACACGCATTTGTTGAAGTAACAGTTCATTGAGTAAAGTTCCGAACGTGTTTAGTAATGTCGCGACGTGTCACACGGTGTAGGGTAGACGTTACACGAAGTACCCTCGCTCTTTGATATTACAACAACTGTTTCAGCGTTTTTTTCAGACAGGCTGTGCAAAGAGGATACTTAATCAATGTCAGATGTATGAATGTCCAATAAGTGATGATTTAGTACTAGTAATAACACAATTAACATATTCAAATCATGAACCGTCAGGAACGAACTCCAAATAACACAATGCTACAGTGATTGTTTATGAATAACTTTTAACCAACGGTTGTGTTACGTTGAAGGTTGACTGACTGTTTATGAAGTAGAACTAATTTATCATTTCATTTGTACGGTTGTGTCACAATGAGACAATATACTTACAGTCCCTATTGTATATTTTTCAAATTGAATCTTATGATGATAAGGAAAAGATTGCTTTTCCATCGACCTTGTCCGGTCTGTTTATAGCTGGATGAACAAACGTAAACTTTTGTTATCGTTTCAAAAGCTCTACAATGTAAGAGAGTATTAAAACGCTTTGTGTATTTTAACAATCTGCAATGTAAAAGTATTAAAACACCCGGTGTAGTAAATGAGTATGTTTAAACGCTCAGCTAAGTAAGCGAGTTTGTTTAAACGCTCAGCTAAGTAAGCGAATGTGTTTAAACGCTCAGCTAAGTAAACGAGTGTGTTTAAACGCTCAGCTAAGTAAACGAGTGTTTTTAAACGCTCAGCTAAGTAAACGAGTGTGTTTAAACGCTCTGAAAAGTAAGCGAGTGTGTTTAAACGCTCAGCTAAGTAAGCGAGTGTGTTTAAACGTTCTGAAAATTAAGCGATTAGGTTTAAAACGCCCTTAAATGTAATGGAATTATAGCTAAAGTATTATAAATTAATCAAACACAAGCTGATCAATGGGACAAATGGTGAAAATAAGTATCATTGTGACGAAACAGTACGAATGTGAAATGTACAACCGTGTTCGTGTACTGATTTATCGTTATTATGTTTACAGTTACTGGACACCCTCCCGGTGTGCCAAGATTTTAATCGACAAGGATGTACGAGACCGACCTGCAGATTCGTTCATATTCGTGAAGGTACGCACAGAGCTCGTTTGGCACACTTGTTATGTATCGAAACGCGATTTTTTGAACTTTTGAACATGATAATTTCAAATACGATTAACGAAGAATCGAATCCATTTAACGTTTTTTATATCGATTTCTGTCGTATGTTGTTCCCCCATATCCCTGTTCTGCATGATCACTTATCATTATAGAGTTATAATTAAATTATAATCCGAGTAGTGACGTATCGAGTAGAATTAGTAGATCACATAATGAAAGTAATTTTACTTTGATAAATATTATTGAATTGTAGTGAAAGTTTAGTTTAGTACGTAGTGATGTTACGTGGCATGTTTATATCATTTCGTATGTATAAAATGTTTTTTCGTAGTGAAATAATGTTTGTGATATGTTTGTTAATTGGTGTTCGTCCGGTGTTTTACCCTGGTGTAGATATACCCTTGGTGTTCTAATTACGTGTCTGTTGTTATTTTAGCCACACCTGATGTCGACTTGAGTCCTTTCACCACATTCATTTAGTGTTACTATACTTATTCCTATAGTTGGGATAAAGAGAAGCGATTGTAACTTTCGAATAGTCGAATAGTCATGAATAGTCACAAAGTAAATACGTCTCGTAGTCATATTGATAGTGTTCAAATATAAAGTAGATAGTAGTCTGGTAGTCTTTCTAAAAAGTCTAAGGTTTGTGATGTTTGAAAGTTAAGAATATAATTGCAATGGGCAGATTTTAATAAGTGGCAATTCGTAGAGAAACATAGGAAATGGATGATATGTGATCGGCGTTTAATATTGATGCAAAAAGAACAATTTTTTGAAGTATATCAGTTTCTAACACGCTTTCGGCGTTTTCTGTTTTGTTAAACTATATTTTCTGGACTAGCTGATCTAAAAGATGTGGTATTTGAAAGAACTATTTAGGTTTTACATTTTGACTACAGTGCTACCTATCACAGCTAGGAACTATTATCCGTAGTAAAAGTATTAATTTGTCCTTTATCAGTCAATTTGTTCAGAAGTTATACCCAACAATGAATTAAGGGTGCACCAATGATTACATATCAATAGGTATACATAAAATTCTCTTTTTACAGTTTTAAGTTGTCATACTTCAAAACGACATAATTAATTTTATAGGTACATAATATTCGATAGGTCTGAGAATAGATTGTAAACTATTTTCTGTACCCCTATGTTATTAGGGTGGCCTCAAATATTTATATATTGGTCAATTCTTTTTACAACCCTTATTTTTCACCTTTCTAACATGAACTTCTATTTTATAATTAAATAATTTATATGACAAAAAGAAATTGCGGTTTCAGCAGGTACATACCCACATATAATATACATTCAAGTCCAATATATTAGTTAGATCGCTTCTCATTCGCCCACATTGTCTAGTGTCGATATAACGTCTAGGAGCGGAACAGATAGTAAAGTGTGTGTGTGTTTGTCGCGCGTTGCAGGGTGCGGGCTGCAGGTGGTGGGGTGTCGCGTGGTGGTGTGCCGCGACGCAGCCGCCGGCGCTTGCCGCCGCGCCGCCTGCCGCTACTACCACATCCCCGTGCAGCTGCCGCCAGCCCTGCGACCCCCGTAACCACCCGCACCCCTCCCCTCATCCCCCCTCCCACACCTCACCTCACCTCATCACACCTCACCCCGCCCAGAGGCGTGCCGTCCGTACATCGTCGCTTGAGTTCCAACCGCGCGGAACTAACATTTTATGTATCGTTTTACTCGGTAGAGAATCTAAATATTCGTCGCTTATCCATATTAGACAGCGCGACTGTAATCCTCAAATATTTCGAATGTTTTAATTTTTTATCGACTAAAATCTTTCGTGGAATAGGTGTGCGAGCGATGAGGACCCCACGGCGATCCAAGACCCTCACGACTACGGCGGCTGGAGAACTTGAGCGACAATATACATGTCGGCACAACCCACTAACAAAATCAACATTTACTACTTACTACATACAATTTAAGTAACATTGCGTAAATTATCGTAATTTAATATAATTGATTATAATATATTTGAATTGTTTACGTTGTACGGCACGCCGCTGACCTCCCCTCCCCCCAACCCCCCCGCCCCCCCGCGCGCAGGTAACCGGTAACCGGGCGGTGTGTACACGTATCGGGACGTATCGGGCACGGTCATGCGTTTGTGATATGAATAGATTTGGAGACGAGTTATATTATCGAGATCGTAGCCGAGGTCGACGAACGGTAGTTAGTGACGTTTCAAATGTTTTATTACTATTGTATATTATGTTTTTTTTAAGATGCGATATGAGTTCCTGTAGAGATGGGCGCGCCCGCCGTTCGGCGTCGTGCAGACTCTGTTGTATATAAGCGATGTATCGGTACGGGCCACGTCGCCCCACTCCTATTGTGAGCATTTTTTTTGTGAGAATTATGTTACTTTTTTACGTACGTTATGAAATTATGTTTTTATAGATGACAAGTTTTACATTAGATTAGATTAAGGGAATCAGTAATGAGACACCAATAGAGTAGCCGCTTCTCTCCTTCGGCACCGAAACTATTGACGCCGGAGCACAATTCACGTTCGGTGGCGCGGCCCGGCGCGGCTCGGCGCGGCACGGCGCGACACGGCGCGACACGCACGAGTCGCGACACGCGATCGACGTTATCGGACAATATCGATTCGAAGAAGGCATACTTCCAAGCTATTTACCTAAAATTCTAGGATAGAACGTCGGCTTTTATTCCAGATAGATTTTGCTAGATGATCATTTTGTTTCCGGTCGATCCCCGTCTATCGAAGCACAAAATAGTGACCGACGATCGAGTCCGAGTTACCTCTCGATGAGTACAGACAACGGAACAGCTTCCCCTATTGTTTTGGACATGAGCAGTATTAACATTTTGGTCGAGTTTATCTCTGTATGTATGTAGAGGTGATATGCGGATAGAGAGAGGCGGCGCGTGACGGCGCGGCGTGCGGCTGCGGCGCGCGGTTGCGGCTCGTCACTCGTCATTCGTCACTCGACACTGGTGCCGCAGTGCCGCGAGCCGCAGCCGCGAGCCGCACGGCCGCGCCGCGCCGCCGCGCGCTGAGGCGCTGAAGCCTGATGCCTAATATTATTCCTAGTCCATATCCTTTTTGTTGATCAGTCATGCGATTAATGTTAGAATAAAATATTAATAATTTGATTTATTCCTCCCATTTAGTGGATATTTTGATAATGATATATTAATAATGAAATATTTAAGATACATAATACATATTTGATTCTAAATCCTGATAAAGTGACACTACGTTAGTAATTTAGTCGGAGGGATACTTGTGCCGTGATTATATTTTTAGGTATATATTATAAAATAATTCCTAGCGTCGGAATTAAAGAAGTGATTAATGTATAAGCGCGTTATATTTATTGTCGTATCGTAAGTGGAATGCCATATCGATAAAAGCTGACTAGTGGAAGTGGAAGTGGAAGTGGAAGTGGAGTCAAACTCGTTAGGAACTGGTTGCGTTATTTGTGTTGGTTGTTATTATCGGTTGTCGGTTGTCGGTTGTCGGCTGGCGGCGCAGGAGACAGTTCACTTTTATCAATACGGCACTATATCTCTTATATGCATAAGTTTGTCATATTATTTTTTTGTTGGAATTTATCGTTTCATGGATTATTTGTTGGCTATAATTTTTAAAATCAAAATTTTATGATCTGACGCATTTATTGTAAGACAATCGATTACTTTTATAATTAATTAGTGTGATAATGATAATATGATTATGGTATCAAATTGCCGTTATGAAAGATTCGAACATCGAAAGTATCCTTCCTGTTAGAAGGGACTCTTCTGGCCCAAGGTTTCTAGTGGATTTATATTTTTTCTTTTGTTGTATTTTTAATGTTGCGTGTGTCTTACACATAATATATTTCATTTTGTGATATTTTTAACTATAAAGTACTGTTATTGTAAATCCAAATGGAATAATGGTGACCTAATTAAATATTCAAGAATTTATTTGTAAATCACAAAAAAAAAATGTAAAACTGTAAATATATTGACAAAAAAATTGAACTGCAACACAATAATAATTGATTATTATAATATCTCTCATCGAGTATCGAGTATTGAGTATCGAGTATTGTAAGTTGTTTGTAATACCTGAAGTACGGTATGTTATTATGTAGTAGTCTACTGAAGGTAAACCGGTCCAGTGAACAAACTATTGATAATATTGTGAACATTTTTTTATTCATGAGCAATCACAGAAAGTACATGACATTGTAATATTATTTATGAAATTACTATGTGATGTGATCTTCGGATCAATTTTGAGTACAGTATAGATAATAAACAACTGAATATGTGATTTGACTATTTTATTTCAACTCCTCTCCAATCTCCTTTTCCGTCTCACACATCAAACTCTAAGATTTAACAACTACTAAAAGTTTATTGACTTGACTTCACTTGGCAACTTAAGTAAAGAATACTTACAGTTATGTAGTCATTAATGAAGTTTTACATGACTAGGTAGAAAAGTTATCAATGTCTTATTCATACTTGCCTCACAGTGAATTCTATTTAACATTGAACAATAAATTTTAGGACAGAAATATCAATCCATTATCCATAGTATCTAGTATTATCTCAGGACATCATACACAGAAATGTATTGTAATGAAACTCCATATTCAAAAGAGATCTTAAGTAATCCGCTTTTTCTAGAACAATTTAAATATTCTTTACAGACAATAGGTAAAATAATATCCATATTTTAATATGCTACGGAAATATGTTAAATTAGATATTTATTCCTTGTTTTTTTTCCTCCATAAACACAATCATAAAATGTCATGAACACATTTTACAATCTTTACTAAAGTACGTACATACTTGGTAACTTCACATAAAGACTATAGGCACTGAAAACTCATTTGATTTTACCTCGCAGACACTACAACTTTCAAAGTTATAATATAAATTTATAAAGTCATGTTTTTACTGGCAGTAGCCATCATAGCCCTAGCCATCAGCATCATAGTAGCATAGTACTTAGTAAACATCGTGATAATGAGTGAAGAATTACAGATTCGGGATGAATTCAGGTGTTTTGCACATGTTCATGTTTTTCCCTGAAATGTCATTACAAGGTCCCTTTTATTGTATAGTAATTTATATGTACTTACGGCTTGTACTCAGTCTATGATGCTGCATAAAATAGGACATCGCATCGTTCTCTTAATATCGTTGCTTTACTCGGCATGTTGCATCTAGTTGTCATGGCAACGCTTGTCATGCTGTATGCAGATATTTTATTGTGATTACGAGCTGAGTCTTGGATCAATTGCGTACCAGGCGTGAATAAGTTGATAAGACGACTTGCATATATATATTTTTAAAGCATAATAGGCATTAGGATAGGATAGGGTATGTTTTACCGCACATAGCAAACATGTGAATTTTTAAATAACTCTCTTACTAAAGTATTTAT
>DWPQ01002256.1:0-10887 GCA_018251795.1 Perichares adela | reverse complement strand
AATCAATAAAATAATAGCAGACACCGTTGCATAACCCAATGAATGGCGAAAAGGGACGCACTCAGCGGGAACCGCTGCGTCTCAGTGCGCCCGGCCCGTGCGGGCAGAACGCACGATTAGTGAGCACTGTGCTTGCAAATAATTATGTAAACTACAATTAATAATCAAAAAAATTAAATTAAAATTCATAATCTTATTTGGTCCCGATTGTAATAGTTACATAGATTTATGAAATTATCGCAAGAAGTAGAAGAGTAGGAGCTAGTAGCAGTAGTAAGAGTAGGATCTTTGTTTGTGATAGACATTTTGCTGTTGGACTTAGCAGACTTTACAGCTATACGCGGAGAAGGAGACGAGCTTAGAATGCTTAGCCAGAGACCTGAAACTAGCGAAGAGGTGGTGAACCGTTTTCGAAAAATAGGGAATGCAGGAGTCCGCCGGGCACGCTATGGGGTTCGATTGAGTGTCAAACAGATCATTCGTTAATGTCAACAGGTTAATGAGGCCTTTGGTGTACCGGAGGTCAATGGATGACAGTGATCACTTACCATCAGATAGACAATCTGCTGTTTTTATGTTATTGATAATAATTATCAATAACATGTGCGTGCGTTATCTATTAGAACCTGTCTCGTTGCACATGGAAGTCAACACCTGCCGCGAAAGTTGCTTGTTTTCGTATATCTATGTTGATTTTGCTTCTTGATTTTGATTGATACGAACACGTCCGTATTACCAGCTGGGTGTCAATTTAATCACCAGATGTGTTTATTTTAATATTGCATGTAATTGCAGTCACAAAGTATTTGAGTCAATTCCGTCACTCGGGCAGTTGAGTGATTGGGTATCTTGCTTATTACTTATTACTGTCCGGACGACTGCAAAGCCAGTATGTTGAGATAAAAAAATACAGATAAAAAATACAAGGGGAAACCCATTCTGCAGTAGGTTCCCAATTATGATAATTGCCAACAAACGCAGACGGGCCACTTGATGGTCAACAGTCACTGTCGCCTATGGATACGCGACACCGTAGGTGACACGTTGCCGGCAAAGAAGGAAACGGAACATCCGGTTTACACTGTCTCTCCGATACTGCAATCTTAACAAGTTTAAATATTTCACACTGGATGTAAAAACGAGGATCGTAGGCCATATATGGAAACAAGGCATGTAAAAAACCACACCACATATCACCTAATTCGATGAAATTAAACCGATAAATGACTATCGCCTAAACACTCTCTGTGTGACAGGAGACCCGAGCCCAGCAGTGGGACAATTCTGGGTTGTTGTTGTTTGTGTAAACCGATAAAAGATGTGCTGATGATTTTGTTACCCCGTTACTTATCGTCCAGAACAACTTTTCCAAACGGCAGTTAAAAGTGACGTAAACGATTTTGAAAATTCTTCAAGGCAAAATAGTTCTAATACCATATCGTTAATGTTGTCAAAAAGCAGTGATTGTTTTATACCTGTTGGGCTTAATAATGGTTTGCTATGTAATAATAAAAGTATTGTTGATCATGAACTACTTATGAGGTTTTGATTTAATGATTGCTCTGTTATCTAAATATCTGTATCGGTTTTACGTGCCCTTAGTGATACAGTAATTACAGTGAGCGGAATTCAGCCTTCAGGTATTGCGAAATCGCGTCCAATATTATGTCTGAATACTTAAGATTATTAATAGCAATATTCTTCCAGAAACTTCTAGATATGATTTATGGAGTATATACGATACATTATATAATGTACTAATTGTGTCCGCGGCTCTGCCCTCGTGGAAATAATTATGTTGCTTTTCCCGCATAAATCCCGACCCCGCGATAATTCTAAGATAAAAGTACCCTTAGTTACACCTTATTACATTGGCTATGTTCCAGTGAAAATCCCTTCAAAGCCCGAAAGATAGCTGATGTAATAAGCAGTAACTTAGGCTAGTTTTTATCTTAGAATTTTAGCGGGTTTTCGATTTAAACGGGATAAACATTGCGACACACTGATTTTCACGCAGGCCCGGGTATTTTCGCGACAGTCGTGGCGTAACAAAATGTATTTTTTTTACCTGCTCTTTCGTAGACAACCGTATTGTAAACTCTCAAGATGGTCTCCATTCTGTCAAACTGTCAGTGCCGCTATCCGAACGACAACACGTTACGAAAGTGATGTACCTTCTGTCAATTGTACCTGAATATTAATTGTGTTAATTGTATTAGTTTACATTGTATACAGGTTGATGTTTTTAATATAGAATATAATGTTAGCTATCTTTGTATTAGTGAAGGATTCGTGAGATATTGTATTCATTATGATATGGTGATATGTTATGTTTTATTTTTGTGCGTTCCTCGCATTTTTTCACACCGTCACCCAGGGTAGGTTGGTAGAGAATGCGAATAGGCATTAAGTTTCGCCCTTTGTAAGCGTTAGAGTGAAGTGTTTAATAAAGATTAATAATAATATGAACCCATGGCTATATAGTCACGTGAAAAATGTCGGTTATGCTGATTAATTTCGGTCCATTCAGAGGACCTTTATCAAGGCGAGCGGTCACCTCTGCGCGCGACCAGGCGATCACTCTCATCTTTAAATATCATGTCAATTTTTAAATTTGTACAAAATAAACGGACTTTACACAATATTAGCTTAGATAATAAATTATTAATCAATTGAGTTTTTAAAGTTTCCGTAATTCAAATACCAACTAAGCTAACTAAGCCATAACTATCCAATTATTACAGCTCGCTGAGAATGGCAATAGTTTGAGCTAGAATTCTATTGTCCACTATGCTGGACAGTGTATGGCAACCAACCAATAGTAAGAGATTGAGTTTTGATGATTAATTCATTTATTATATTTTGTTAAGTTAATATAAAAATAGTTAGTGTTACACCTAGTACCATCTAGTATTAACCATGTGATTGGCATGTTGTATGGTGTTTTGTTTTTTATGTTCTGTTATACTTTAATAAAGTTTAGTTCGTTGATATTGAATACTAGTAGACCCGGCAGACTTTGTTGTGCCCGGGAAAACAGCGCCTGAGCCAGGAGACTTTTTTTATAGAACATTGTTTTAATGTATCTCTTAATAAAATCAATTTCCTGGAAAAACTTTAAAAAAAATTAGAAAACATGTAGCCTATTTTAATACCAAGACCTTCGAGTATCTCCATTTGAAATTTCATTCGGTTCAGCGGTTTAACCGTGACCACGGATAGACAGATATAGAACAGATAGACAGACATAGTTACTTTCGCATTTATAATATTTGTATAGATACTTAAAAAGGAATACTTCTACACTTCGTATATTAATATACAAATTAGGGTAGTTACGCGGATGTCTGTAGAATTCACTATAAGAATGTAGGTTAAAATAACCTGATTTTAAAAGAGACAGACAGGTAAATTTTCCACTGTGTCTAAAAAACTTTAATGTGTTTCTTACATAACGGCGTACAAGACAGCTCCTTGTATGTAAATTATGCATTTATTAGCAATTCATGATGCATATTGCACCGCGGTCATTGACCAGAGCCAAACATCGTAATTTTATCTTCACGCTTCATGTTTCTACTTCAATCTAATTCAAAATTAAAAATCATTGAATCCAAGTAGGTTTTTACAAACACTTTTCGAAAGTCAATTTATGCCATCGCTTCAGCAAATCCCTATGATGAGTAGGCCTTAGAAGAAGAAGCGACGAGAAACTGCCGGGGAGACTATCAGAGACTAACTGATCCCGCAAACGTTGTTTTGCCAGATAAAATAGCCTATGTTCTTTCTCAGGCTCTATACTATATCTATGCTAAATTTCATTAAAATTAATCCAGTAGTTTCGGAGCGTATTCGGTACAAATAAACTCACAAACAAATCTTTCCTCTTTATAATATTAGTGTAGATAGAAGTTATGTCTTAGATCTATAATTCTTATCCCCAGCTATCCAATGTCTACACGTCCTGAAGGTAACCCGCAAAAAATTAATTCGAATATTCTACAAAGAATTAACCTTACCTTACCCTGTGTATACTAATTGAGTATCTATATCATTAACATTAATTAGTCGCGTACTTACGTTACTGACTGACATCGCTATTACGCTAATAATAGCGTAATAAAAAATACAAGTGGCGTACTATGATGTACGTACTCCTAAGGTGTTTACTGACCATTCGCTATGAAGCAACCAGAATTCAAATCAAAAGTAGAAAACAGATCTTAGTTGAGGCCAAGTAATGACCCATTGATAGAATTTCTCAATGTAATAATAAAATGACTATCCGATAATGGCTTTATTTTGCAAGCATAAATGTTCTGTATTACATAGTGCGTTTATACATTATATATGAATCTAAATTGTTTAAAACGTGACCCTAGAACATCACAATCCTTAATTGTCCATTTACTGGGCTCGGGTGTCCTTTTATACTGAGAGGCTATAAGGTACATCACGCTGGCCATGTGCGGGCTGGTACACGTCACACACCTTCGAGAACATTGTGGTGAACTCAAGTATGCAAGTGTGCTCCCGTGTTTACCTTCACCGAAGCAAATAATTTTTGTTTTCTACACGCACATAACATCACCTATAAACCGTATATTGTTAAAGAGTTTCCGGACTCCCAAGAGCATTGCAAAATCTCCGCTAATATGTTTTCTCTGATTCCAGTCAAAGGAGAAGATGACGAGAGGCGTTAGACGTGGGTGCGTCAGGCTGCGGGCAGCTGTGATAGGCATCGATGATGAAGACGACTCCACCTTCACTATCACCGTTGACCACAAGACATTTCATTTCCAGGTATGGTTCTAGATATTACAGTTTAATGATTTCAAAGGTGCGTTGGAGTTTCGGTCGTCGCTTCATTAAATTATGAAGCATGAAGATGTTTTATAATGGAAATGAATTTGGTTTCTACTATTTCTTCGGAAGCCGAAGCTGTGGTAGAAACCAAATATGAATCAGTTATATTAAGAGATGCTTTTCCGTGCTCCGCTTTCGTCATTACTGGGGATTGTGATCTTTTGTATAGTCGGTGGTGAAATTTCGTGAACAGAGCCCCTAGACAAAAATTTTAGCTGTAACCGTTCACGCCCACGCTATTTTAAAAATGTATGGAAATGACAGTCCCTGCGGAAAGTTTTTGGCGTTACAGCACGTCATCTTTCAGCAGGAACTGTCATTACCATACATTTTTAAAATGGCGTGAGCGTGAACTGTTACCGTTAAGATTTTTGTCTAGGGGCTCCTGTATTTATTTGAAATACACCAACATAGTGAAACACCATCACATGGAAATACATATACAAGAAAAATACAGTAACAGATCAAGTGTGTGCGAACTTAACTAGTACACGTAGTTGAACTCCTACATCCTACATCTTGGTCGTTTACCATGAACTTCTCCAGTAGCCATTAGTTCTTCTAAGTTATGGTTTTTTTTCCCGGCGATGTATCCGGAAAAACTAAAGTATTGTCCGTAAACCAGAGAGTCAAGAGTCGGGTCTTGATGATTCGCGCAGAATTGACAAGTTAGTGCGAAAGACGGTTGAAGATTTTAAACATACTCCCGCACCACATATAGCTCGCGTCAAGGCGATTACAGATTCAATGATAATAGTAATGAGTGTGTAATTTAGTAAATGATTTTTATGTAAATCAGAAAACTAATCTTAATTAAACCTATATTTTATGTTACTTCTACATGAAAGAAGAACATATTGCATGCATTGTTTCGCCAATGTGTCCACATTTTTGCATAATAATATGTCAGTGAGTAACTCGTAAAAAGTGGAACACAAAGATGAAGATTGCAGAAACATTTCCGGATACTCCGCAACTATTTCTCGATGACCTCGGCTTACATTT
Organism: Perichares adela; assembly: GCA_018251795.1. Taxonomy (NCBI): domain Eukaryota; kingdom Metazoa; phylum Arthropoda; class Insecta; order Lepidoptera; family Hesperiidae; genus Perichares; species Perichares adela. The sequence continues at coordinate 5,016 of DWPQ01002256.1, read as the reverse complement.
AATTCGAATGATTCACACGGTTGGGCCTTTCTCTCGGATTTCCGTTCTTGTTAACGTGAACACGAAACACTTGAGATGTACGCCCTGAATATCAATTACTTGGAATATAATTTCGTTTATCTGCGCAATCACTTTGCCGTCTGCTCGTCTAAGGATTAACGTTCAGGGTCAAAGGATAGCCTAGTAATTAATTTATTCGTTAGGTGTTCTTCGAAACTGCAAGTCACCTCTGATTTTTGATTGTGTGCTATTGTGAATTGAGGTGAACAAAAAGTATTTATGTACAGCACGCTAGCCAATGAGTCCCTAGGTAAATTTTCAGCTAAACGCTAAATTATATTTATGTAAAAGAAGACAAATTTTTGTTATAAGTTCTTTGCTGCAATTGTTCTCCTTAATGTGGGAGATCTATTTCACGTAGTATTTCGTGCAGGAGCTATATAAGTCACATTACGTTTGCTTGCATGAGAAGATTATATAGATGACTGTTGCACCTCGATATCAACATCTGTATAGTATTTAATTTGACCCTTCTGTATCCGTTTCCAGGCCCGCGACGGTTCGGAGCGGGAGCGTTGGGTCCGTGCCCTAGAAGACACAATAGTCCGGCACGGCAGACGCGAGCGTTGGTCGCGCTGCGTGCCGGCGCCGGCGCATCGCCACGGCGACCTCGAGCGACGCATCTCGGAGGCCGACGCATATCTGCAGATTATGATAGAACTTGTTTCAGTGAGTATTGTACTTCGATCTTTGTCTCATGTTATCACAGTTAATGTAAAGTAAGGATTGCTAGAATTAAACGCCCAATAGATTTTGTCAATCGTATGTAACGAGCAATGGACTTAAAACATGTGATGTATAAAGTCTTAGCTTAGCTTTTCTTGTAGATTTATATTCAAATGCCTAAAAATGTATCCAAGTCCAAAATTGTTTAGTCAATATCGGAAGAACGAGCAGACTGGTGGTAAGTGGTCACCGCCACCCATAGATGGTCGTAACAACACAGGTATAACTGCATTGCTGATCAAAAAGTGAACCCGATTATGACAGGCTCTATGACAATTTAACCGAAATACGTTAAATATATTTCACGTTGATTCTAGAATTAGTAATCAGACGTAAGGAAGCAAAGTAGGTATATAAATGTACCACGAAATTAAATTATTAGCACTAAATGCCTTAATATATGTCGACATTAAATATATAGGTATTACTCTTTGTTCCTTCAGCTAAGTCGACGAACCGACATTTATTGGGGCCCCTCCTGTTGTTGTCTACGTCAACCAATAATGAATGTATAAACCAAATGTAAGAATTAAAAAAAAAGTGCGTTTAAATTAGACATTACATAATTAGGTATATACTCAATTGTATGTGTGAAACTTCACTAAGGTCGGAAATTTGATAAATTTCAAGGGTACTTCCGAGCCCCATGGGTTATAGTTACCTAATATCAGTGGTTAAGCTTTGTGGGAGGATTTTGGAATATGAACTGAGATTTGGGTTAGCCATTATCAGCCTTACATTTTACTGCACCTTAACTGTCCCATGCCGGTAGTCACGAAAGGAAAAACTTAACTTAAGGAAATACTTATTTTTCGTATTTTTTATATCTCTTATTGACTTACCAATAGATTGCCGAAATACATCGGCTCCCCGATTCCATAAAGTATGAAAACACAGCAATGAAAACGTATCCTCATTTAAGTATGACGAAATAGTACCTTTATAAAAGTTGTTTATAGACCATTTTCTTTTGTAATAATACCACAGGACATCGTGAGGATACATACATAACCTAATGTTCTCAATAATGTCCTCAAAGGTGTGTGAATTCTGCCAATCTGCACTTAGTAAGCGTTCTCGACTATGCCATGCTTTGAATGCAAATGTTTTGGAGGCTTTTATGGCATAGTGGCATTCGCATGGCATAGTCCAGCTAACAAGCTGAGAAACGAACACAACAGTGGAAAAAATACGGCTTGTGATGAATAAAGCCTCGACTTTAATACCATAAAATCCTTATGCACATTTTTTCCTCTTTCACAGAAAATGAGTACACGAGTAACAGAACTGGCAGATCCTCACGAAAAGGCCAAAGGGCAAGTCATATTAGACCATTCCAACGTAAGTAAACTGTTTTCTTTATCATTGTACAGTTTATATAAATTGTTATTGACACAGATCATTAAATTGCACAGTGTTAAATTATTTAAGAACCAAACGCTGCTACATAAAATTATCGAAGAACCTAGCGCACGTGCATAAAATTGTCCAAGAATCAAACGCACGTGCATAAATTTGTCCGAGAACCAAACGCACGTGCATAATATTGTTTATGAACTAAACGCACGTGTGTACATTGCTATGGAACCAAACGCTTGTGACTAAAATGGCTCGAGAAAGTAATGATTAAAATTGTTTTAAAACCCAAATGCTTAAATTTTTTCGAGAATTATTCATTAAAATGCGCAGTAATTTTTAAACAGGTGCGTATATAATGAATATTAACAGGTAATTAGATTCCGTGACGAGCATTTTACTTGAAATAATATAATAAACATTCGTTACGAATTGTTGTAAAGTAGTTTAATTTTTTTTTAATAATGTTGTACTTCAATATTTACAACGCGTTTTAGTATCGAGCCAGCCGCTTCAACTAAGTTGATGTTTTCTTTGCAGGCGATGTTGGATAGCATTAAACATTCCATAGTGCTTCTTCAAATAGCTAAGGTATCGTTCATTTTGTTTTGTTTGTACGTACTTAATATTTAATTTAATACTTTCATGTGTAGTATAGAATTGAAAATACAAATTGTTCGTGCGCACGCATGGTGCATCTGTTTAATTAATGTTCATGTTAATTGTTTATTTTATTAATAATATTAATTAACAATTTTATTATAAATGTTCGTGTTTCGGCCGTCATATAGAGAACTAATCTAAGATATATTATTAAAAAGATCCACTTTACGTTTGTTTATCCGTTCGTAAGCAAAAAAGATATGTGGGAGGGTATATTATTAACTGGCATAGTTCTTACCAAATTTCTGGTTTGCTCTGAAGTTGTCCTTTGTCTCTCTAATACAAGTAATTTGATGTTGAGACGCGCATCGTGTCGGTGTTCAGAGCGTACTAGAAATTTGGCGAGAACCGTACATATATTGTGACTATAAATAATATGTTAGTCATACTATTGCTTTTGAAAATACTGTGGAAGTGTGGAATGAACTTCCTTATGAGGTATTCCCTGAGCGACATGGCATGGGGCTTAACAAAAGGTGTAAAAGAGTTCCTACTCAGGGTTGGTGTTGATGGTAATCACATACCATCCGGTGGAAATTCCGTTTTTTTGTCCACCTTTCATTCAGGCTAATAAATACATACATTAGTTTAAATGCAGCGATGCAATTGAAGCATCTATCTTAACAACACAACTGGTACGGATCTCGATAATTTTTTTTTCTTTATAATTATGTAGGCTTTGTCGATTAAATCATTTTTTTTGGAATTCATTTTTGTCTGTCTGTCTGTTTTATTGTTATCAATCTACCACGCCATATATCTGGAAATGGAATCCGGAACTGATAGATGATGATATGTTTGTGAGGATGTATGTATGTATGTATTTTATGACACACATATGTGTCATATGTATGTCATGTGTGACTCCCGTCTCCATATAAACTTTAACTGTGCCAAATTTCATACTCATGCATTCGCCCAGTTATAGTATTTTAGATCCTTAAAAATATATAATATGATTATATAATTAGTTTTTCAGTATTTACTAAATGATAAGTAGAATATTTTCTAAGGATTTCATTTGATTTCAGAATACAGTTAATCCAGTCAATGGTGTGTACCAGGGACCAACGAATCTATCACAAACACATATCAAAGAAGGTACTTTTTATTATGTATGTATGTTTGTTACTCTTTCACCAAAACACTAATGAAGGATTTTGATGAAACTCGGCAGTGTTATAGCTTATGTTCCAGAATAACACATATGCTACTCTTTATCCCGAGATTGTTACGGGAGCAGGACCTACGCGGCTGATACCTTCGGGTCCCGAAGCGTAGCGAGGGTGGTTCACTAGTATTTTCTGCAGATGTATTTATTATTATTTTATACAGTGTGCCCGGTGGTGCAGTGTACATTGAGGACGAGTTTTCCTCATAAGATGCAACAAGTTTTCCCAAAGACCATAGGTCCGGAAGTGGCAAAAAAATCAATGTTGACCTTCCATACAAAATGCTGATAGTTTGTGTGGTTCAAAAAATTTTGGCAATTCCGGACATACGTGAATTGGGAAAAGTTGTTGAATTTTATGAGTAAAGCACGTCCTCCAATTTTGTGCACTTCACCACCGGACACACTGTATACAGCATTTCTTTTATTTGTGTTTTTACACATTTTCTGTACCAAACCAGTGTTGACTGGTAGAGAATGCCATCAGGCATTAAGTTTGCCTTTTTGGTCGCTTATATCTGAGGTGACAATAAATAATATGGTAATATGGTATAAAATATATGGTGACCTACATGGTCTATCATTGCACTACGTTTAGCACTAGCTAACTCCGCTCCGTGCAATGATAGACCACTTAGGTAGCACGTATCGTAATGTACTATTATGTCTGTTGCAATTTTAACTTGCACACACACTCGAAATAATACTGTGTAGCGGGTGTCGTGGACCCAGTACTAACGTTAAATAACATTACTAATACATAACAGTTCATTAAAAAATGTTAAAATGTGTATTTTTGGTATTGTATATTTTTGCGGGATACATAAAACACATGTTCTACTAAAACATTATCTTGGGCCAATTAACTGTTCCTGACAGGACAAAGTGTGCCGGAGCTATTGGGTTTTATTTTATACTAGCTGATCCCGCCAACGTTGTTTATTTTTCACATTTTCCATTATTTCTTCGCTCCTAATACTGGCAGCGTGATGTTATATAGCCTATAATCTTCCTCGATTAACGGACTATCTTACACCGAA
>DWPQ01002255.1:0-10887 GCA_018251795.1 Perichares adela | reverse complement strand
CGACCTTATTCGTACATCGATATTGCATTATGCAGATCAGCATTTTAGTATTAATTAGCATAATTTTTCAGTGCAATTAAAGGTCTCTTCCGTGACAGACGCGTTTTTATTGACATTGACATCTAGTGCGAACCCCCTTTGGTCCGTACATTTTGGTCCTTCGAGAATTTCTGGACCTCGCGACACTCGCGTGGATTACAGTGACAGGAAGTGACAGTTCAGTGACATTTTCGTGACAGTATTACAACTTTAAAAAAATTACATTCCTTTTTGTCTACGTATCTTTGAAGCAATTGCAGTGACATTCTTATACAAAATTTTACATTTCTTGACATTTAATTTTTTTACATGATCTAATTATTTGTGTGACATTTTTATACGGTGATATTCAAGTGACATTTTTATTGAACATTTCGTGAGTTTGCTGGAATCCAGAGCCAGTGAGACCCATCATCAGTAAAGGTGGTAGCTGCTAACCAAGTAAGATCGTTTCATTTTCTTCTTTACAATGGAAGCAATTATACAACGTCAACAAGAAATTATTGAAAGTGTTAAGCAGATAAATATTAACTTTAAAAAAGATTCGAAAAGTAGGAAAACACCAGAGTATATAAAAAATAAGTTATATTGCCTTGACAAGTTTTTCGAAGATTTTCAATTTAACCATGAGCAATTGGAAACGTTTCCTGATAAATCGCAAGAATATTTCTTAAAAGACATGTATGGACAATTGAAAAGTTTTTATGACACTTCAAGAGATATGATTGCTAACTACACTAACAATCCCGGACCGAGTACTTCGCAATCTCAGGTCGACTCGCGACCAGCTGTGGGTTTAGGAGAAGCTCAAGGAAAGGCCAGAGAATTAGTACAGATGCAGAAAACAAATTTTAGGGCATTTCAGAGAGCAATACAGAATTGTCAAGTGCAGGATGGTACTGAGAAGTGGGAGATTGAAGATAAATTGCGAAATTTACAAGCGCGTTGGAATAACATTGATAGTTTACACTGGCAAATTGACAACATTTTAGAGGGTTGTGATGAAGCTTACGAACGTGAATACACAACCTACGAAACGATGTATGAAGACTGCAAAAGAACTCTTAACAGAAAACTTTTATCAACAATACACATTCCCTTCCCTTCCCTCAAATAGACATTCCCTATTTTTCTGGAAATTATATTCAATGGCCAACATTTATAGATTTATTTACTGACGCTATACATAATAACAACTGCTTGTCGAAAGCCCAAAAAATGCAACATCTAAAAGGAAGGCTACGTGGAGAGCCAGAGCGTCTAATACAACATCTAAACATTTCGTCAGATAATTATGACACCGCGTGGAGCATTATTAATCAACGCTATAATAATGAGCAGGCGTTATTTACAAAGCAGATAGAAGTATTCCTTAATCAGCCTTCTATACAAAAACAGACATCATTTGAATTAAAAAAGTTGCATGACACTAGCACCGAATGCATTAACGCGATTCAGAACCTAGGAGTGGATACTACTTCTTGGGGTCCTCTGTTAGTACATCTCATAACAAAAAAGTTAGATCACGAGACACTTAGAGATTATCGTGAATCGAGAGTTGCGCCGAGAACATTGGCTACTTTTAATGAAATTATGTCATTCTTGGAACTTAAATTTACAGCTCTTGAACCGATGAGCAGGAAGCATGACACAACCCAGGCCTACAACAAGCCTGCATCGCCATCCATCCCCATGAAGAAAGATTATACTAAACAATTAAATACACGGTTCTCTAAATCGTCTTATAATCGTGCATATCATACAAGCATTGCGACATCAAAATGCCCCGTTTGCAGTAATACGACGCATGCATTATTTCAATGTAAAAAGTTCGAGAATATGACGAATGTTGAAAAGCGAAGTGTTTTATCGAAATATAAGATATGCAATAATTGTCTTTATGTCCATGAGCATAATGTATGTAACTCACAGAAGCGATGCAAAAAGTGTTTTCAAGCTCACAACACATTGATACACGAGTTATTTTCCAATGGAAACAATCGCCCTCAGCAACAGCAAAATACACAAACGACCGTAAGCCACGTGCAAAGCGATGATGAAATATTATTGACAACGGTGCAATTACAAGTTCAGGCTAAGGATGGTACCTACGTTACATTAAGGGGCCTCCTGGATCAAGGTTCTCAATCAACATTGATCACCGAAAATGCAGTACAACGGTTGACATTACAAAGGCAACATTACAATGCAAATGTATGTGGGGTAGGAACCCTATCTAATAAGAGTAGAGGAAAAGTTCAACTGACATGCAAATCGACTTATGACAATTTTACATTCAACACAGAAGCATTAATTATGTCTAAGCTTATACACAGCCTACCTACGCATTCCTTTGCAAAGAAAAACTATGTTCATTTACAGAACATCCAACTCGCCGATCCTTACTACAACATTTCTATGCCAATTGACATACTGTTTGACGCGAAAGTATACTCAGAAATTATAATGGATGGAATATTGAGAGGACTACCAGAACAGCCGATTGCACAACAAACAAAGTTAGGATGGATATTAACGGGAAACGTGACAAAAAATGTTAACTGTCATGTTGTAGTTAACAACCAAGAAGACATAAGCAAGTTTTGGGAAATAGAAGATATGAGTGACAGAGATAACGAGATGACAGAGAGTGAACAATTTTGTGAAGATTTTTATGTTAAAACTACACGACGGTTACCCAGTGGAAAATATGAAGTTAGATTACCAATGAAAACAGACTTTCAAGAGTACTTAGGAACATCTAAAACTAAAGCCCTTGCACAGTTCAAGTCGTTAGAGGGAAAATTTACAAAAAATAATAATTTACAAAGAGAATATCGGAAGTTCATGGAAGAATATATACAATTGGAGCATATGAAGGAATGTGACACCAGTAGTCAGTCAATCAGCTGCTACTTACCTCACCATGACGTACATAAACATGATTCATCTACCACAAAATTACGCGTCGTTTTTAACGCATCTTCAAAAACCTCCAGTGGCTACAGTTTAAATGATCTGATGGAAACTGGACCCAAGTTGCAACAAGACATCCAACAATTATTGATACATTGGCGTGCATTTAGATATGTGTACTCTGCAGATTGTGAAAAAATGTATCGAATGATTTTACTACATGAAAAGGATCAACAACTACAAAAGGTGATATGGAGAAATAGTAGCGACGAATCAATCAAAGAATATCAGCTGTGCACACTCACTTATGGCATGAAAGCATCGCCGTTCCTTGCATTGCGGACGATGAAACAAGTAGCACGTGATCAAGCTGCCCGGTATCCAGTTGCAGCGGATGTATTAGAAAACAATTTTTATGTTGATGACTTGTTAGCGGGCAGTCATAGCATTGCAGAGGCCAAGCAAGTACAAATGCACTTAATAGACATGTTACGGAGCGCTGGATTTAATTTACGGAAATGGTGTAGTAACACACCCGAGCTATTGCATGATTTATGTCAAGAGCAAGTCGATCCAGCATTTATTGGCTTTAGCTATAACCACTCTACAAAGACGTTAGGTTTACGATGGGATGCAGCATCTGACACATTTAAGTTTGATAACAAGGTGGATCTTGACACAACTAATAAATGCATCACAAAAAGAGAAATGTTATCTCATATTTCAAAAATATACGACCCCTTAGGATGGCTTTCACCTATATCGATCAGAGCGAAATTACAGTTTCAACGTGTTTGGTCAATTGGGATTGACTGGAACGATACGATTCCCACTGACATGCAACATGAATTAATACAGTTACTAGAAGAGTTAAAACATATTAATTCTATTGACATACCACGATGGTTAGGTAGTACCAAATATGATATTGAGTTACATGGCTTCTCTGATGCTTCAGAAAAGGTATACGCGTGCGTTATTTACCTAAAAAACAATTTACCGAAATGACAATAAAGAGGTGACAGTGACATTGATTGCAGCTAAAACGAAATTAGCACCTTTGAATAATCGTGTCACACTGCCTAGATTAGAATTATGTGCGACTGTTTTACTAGCTAAGTTGATGAAGAATGTAGTACTTGCATTACCGCAACAAAACATTAAAATATTTGGATGGACAGACTCGATGATAACCCTGGGTTGGCTACAGGGAGAGAGCACTCGCTGGAAGCTCATTCGTAGCTAATAGAGTTCGGATGGTGACAGAAATCATACCTTCTTCTTGTTGGAATTATATCAGGTCGGAAGATAATTCTGCAGATTGCGCAACGAGAGGGTTAAACATAGTACAACTTAAAAATCATACAATTTGGTGGCAAGGCCCGAAGTGGCTCAAAGATAGCGACTATAAACCTGAAAATTCACAGATTACTACTCCAACATTAGAACTAAAAAACTGTAAAAAAGTTAACATTATACAAATAGAATCAACATTTTTACACGACTTATTAAATAAATACAGCAGCTGGACTCGTGTGACAAGAGTCCTATCATGGGTTTCACGTTTCATAACAAACGCGCGGCGTAACAATGAAGCTATCAAATACAGTTATTTAACAAATCGAGAGATAATTACTTCGAGATATGCATTTATAAGAGCTGTCCAAAATGAACACTTTAGTAAAGAAATTTTGAAATTACAACAAAATGACAGAATTAGTTCAAAAAGCAACATCTTACCTTTGAGCCCATTTTTAGACAATGAAAACATACTTAGAGTGGGGGGGAGATTGCAATATTCAGATCTGACATATGGCTCTAAACACCCTATATTAATACCGCGCAATTCACACTTGACAAATCTTTTGATTGACAATGCACATAAAGCGACTCTCCACGGTGGACCATCACTGACATTGACATATTTACGTGAAAAATATTGGATTGTAGGAGGGATAAGAAGCATTAAGAAAAGAATACGAGAATGCATTACATGTCGCAGATTTAGTGTCCAACGACACGCCCAGCTGATGGCACCCTTACCGGAAGCCAGGGTGACACCATCGAGGCCATTTACACACACCGGAGTGGACTTTACAGGATATGTAGATGTTAAAGCCAGCAAAGGTAGAGGAGTTAGGATGACAAAAGGATATATAGCGGTATTCATTTGCTTTAGCACCAAAGCCATCCACTTAGAGTTGGTCTCTGATCTAACCACACCGTCATTTTTGGCTGCATTTAAACGCTTATGTGCTAGAAGAGGAGTACCAAAGTATGTATATTCAGATAATGGCACCAATTTTGTCGGAGCTTCCAGATGCCTGAAAAGAGAATTTCAATTAGGTTCTATGACAGCTAACAAGCACTTTCTTGATGACATTAACAGTATGGGAGTCACTTGGCAATTTAATGCACCGTTATGGCCGAGCGCTGGTGGACTATGGGAAGCAGCAGTTAAAAGTGTTAAACACCATCTGAAACGCATAATTGGAGAACAAAAACTGACATTTGAGGAATTTTATACACTGTTGACCCAAATAGAAGCATGTCTAAACTCAAGGCCATTGTCTAGACTGACAGAAAATATTGAAGATGGTTACATTACACCAGGACATTTCCTAATCGGAGCACCATTAGTTTCATCTCCATTATCTAACATTAATCAACCTACATCATTGACCACACGTTGGCAACTAGTTGAGAAAATGCAAAAAGAATTTTGGAAAAAGTGGTCCAAGGAATATTTACATCAACTCCAAGCCAGATACAAGTGGAATCACCCTACAAAAAATTTGCAAACAGATGACATCGTCTTATTAAATGAAGACCACATGCCCCCATCGAAATGGGCCCTTGCAAAGGTGGATAAACTGCACCCTGGAAAAGATGGATACGTCAGAGTAGTGACAGTAAAAACTACCAACGGATATTTCAAGCGCCCAATAACCAAATTAACTCCCTTGTTAGTAGAACCTCAAACCGAACCGAAAACTAGCGATCGTAGAAAAATTAAACATACACGACCAAATTGTTTCTTTACCTTCTTGCTTTTATTATTATCAATAATCACTCCTATATACACAAGCATTGAGGTGACAACCCTACCTTCCAATAACACTCTTTACTTTGACAAACTATCTGATCTTCGTATAGTTCAAGATGATTGGAAATTAGTAATATACTACAATATGACAACTTACTGGCAAAATATACATAGCATTGAGCAATACGTAAGTCATCTTAAAATGTTATGTGAAAAGGAAAACATGTTTATACCCATAGTATCTCAATTGAGCAACGAATTGACCGAACTTCAACATTATAATGACATCATGTTGCGTAAATCAAACTATCGCGTGAAAAGAGGTCTAATTAATGGAATAGGATACATTGCGAATTCATTATTCGGTGTACTTGATGACAGATTTGCACAAAAGTATGAAGATGACATAGATATGATTAAAACTAATGAAAACCATCTATTAAATATGATTAAAAATCAAACATCGATATTAGAAGCAGAAAATAATATTTTAAAACGGAATGAAGCTGTTATGATTAAACAATACAATTTCCTCACTGAACACTTGAATAATGTCTCCCTGGAAGTCAATCAAATCAAAAATGCAACTAAATTGGTTCTAAATTCCTATTACGTATTGACAACCGCATTATCTGCAAATATAGTGCTGTCGCATTTGAGAAAAATACAAGACTCTCTTATAGACACTATAACTGATATATATCACGGACAAATTGACATACATTTACTTTCTCCGAATCAGTTACAAAATCAATTGAATATTATATCTACTCAACTGCATGAGGAACTTACGATTCCTGTCGATGACGTTAAAGATTTGTATAAATTACTCTCAATTCAAGCAAAAATGACAACAAAATACTTAATCATGGAAATTAAGATACCACTCTTATATAGAGATGTATTTGAGTTGGATAGGATTATATCTTTGCCTTGGATAAATGGAAACAAATCTATTTACAATACACCTACAACCGATTATGTCGCTTTTAACATAAAAAAGGACAGTTTGATGCCCCTGGTAGAGGCTGATATACAATCATGCCAAAAATTTAAACCTGACATTATGTTTTGTTATGAAAATCATCCGATTTACAACATTAATATGCATCATTCAATATGTGACATACAATTAAAGCGAACAGTAAACATTGACAGCGAACACTATTGTCGGCCAGAGATAAGACAGTGCAGCGACTCCTGGATCAGGTTGCGGCGGCGCGGCGCGTGGCTCTACTCGTGTTGCCAACATTGCACGGTGCGCGTTTTATGCACATCTGGTTTTGTTGTCAAGCAATTAAAGGGAAATGGCATTCTTAATATTCCCACAGGATGTATGATTAAGGGAGACAAATTTACAATACATGCACAGTATGACTACAAGACTCAAATGTCTTTGACAAGTGACATTGCCATGCCGTATATACCTTATGGACCATCTCCACTGAATAATATTCTCAATTCAAGCTTACCTAAAGCAGTTTTAAGTCGATTTGAGGATCATGACAAGATATATAAGGAGATATCACAGCAGATAGATGTGATTAAAAGGCAAGAATTACAGCCGATAACAACTCCTGAATCTCACCAGATTGTATTTTACTCGATACTATCTGTAACGATAGTAGGTGTAGCAGGATATATAACATTCAGAAACAGAAGATGTTGGAGGTGCGGCGTGAGAAGGGCGCAAACCATTCCCGACAATGTCACCACAGCCCCCATTCCAATGCATGCCCTCTCTGGCGGGGGCTCGGTTTTAAGCATTGACAGAGCTACTTCACCTACGTTCACCAGGACCATTCGCTTTGAAAACTTACCTGAACCTTAATCAATGTTGTGTGTGTGATATGGCAAGAAGTGTATAAGTGCAGTGTTAATATGTCTTAATTATTTACGTATTAGAAGTTGCTTGAATTGTTCATTGCTGTTTATTAAATTTACATATATTACGTGACAACTATTTTTATATTGTATGTTTAGTGCTATCAATTATTTTAAAGTTTTACATTTTTAAGTACATTTTACCTTTTGTTAATTACTTTAAGTGTCATTTATTTCTTTGCATTATTATTACTTTGATATTTTTGTCTGTGAGTCTGGCAGTATGTACGAGCTCATTCGTACATCGATATTGCATTATGCAGATCAGCATTTTAGTATTAATTAGCATAATTTTTCAGTGCAAGTAAAGGTCTCTTCCGTGACAGACGCGTTTTTATTGACATTGACATCTAGTGCGAACCCCCTTTGGTCCGTACAGTAATATAGCCTATAACCTTCTCAAAGTATTGTGCTATCTTTTAGTGAAAACCGTACAAAAATCCGTTCATAAAATTTTAAGAAAAGGGGCACATAAATGAGATGGCGCTTTCGGGGGACTTTGTTTTATAAAAAGTATAGATAGATAGATAGATAGAAGGTTGCGATCGAGTCTACCGTACCCCGGCACGAAATTATTAATATAGATACTTACCACCGTCAAAAAGCCAAAACAGCAGATGACAATGGAAGAAAATGACATATGCACAAAAACTAGTACTCCGAAGATATTGGTCAGTTCGGCGGCCAGCCTGGAACATAGTGGGGTTCAAGGGTTTCGGTACAAGCAACGTGGTGTTTAAACAATTACAGCACATCATCATCACCGCCTACGATTGTCCCACTGCTGGGGCCGGACTCGAGTGGCCGTCGGCTTCACCCGTATCGTGAACTCTCATTTAAGGCGCGGCGGCGGTCACCTGGGGCTCCGGGTCGTTATTGAATTTGCGAAAATTACAAAATCTCTCAAGTCACTTTCGAAAAACTATGGAATTGTTTTCAGTGCGCACACGTTGCAATTTAATATCATCGTAAAGTGCGCCAATCGTCAATACCACAACTTCAACTTGAACTTTACATATATTACGAGTAGGTAACTCCAAAATTATATAATAAACTTAACAAACCGAACGAACAGCGAGCCGGTCGGACGTGCGCTGCACATAAACTGTGTTTAGTTACATTACCAGAGGAGCTTCTGATGTCTCGCCACCACGTCACAGTGGAGGTGTCGCACAGTGAGCGGGTCGGCGGGGTCGTAGCTGCGGACGGCCTCCTCCAGCTCCAGCCGCAGCAGGTCCAGCAGCGCGCTCACATTGAACGTCAACGTCACCAGTAGGAAGTCCGGAGCGATGTACAACACCATGTGGATAGGTACACCTGGAATGTGGACACCGGCTCGATACGCGCCCGCCGCGCGCCGACTAGCGTCCGTCACCGGTTATGTAATTGGATTTGAATAATTTAGGAGAAAAAAGTTGTCAGTGTTCATGCTTTATAAAGTGGAAACGCGACGCTGTCCAGTCACTTGGTGGAGTATAAACACAAAACAATGATCACAACACCCCGCACACTTCGTTCGCTTGTCTGTCTGCAGGCGGCGAGTGCGACCTGCTCAAGTGACAACGATGTCGACTTACTTGTCACTAACAGTAACGAGTATCCTGTTGCATATTGCCAGAGCGAGTGGAGCCCCTGAGTGTAGGACAGCTGCAGAGGGTACAGGTAGCGTACAGTTGGGGGGACGCTGTACATACCGTACACCGTCAAACACATCGGTACCATTTCATAAATGAACAACGCCACAATGGAGCATCTGAAAAACGCTGTAAACAAAACATGTTAATGTAAATATGAACAAATATTTTGTTGTATCATTTCACATGACAATGTCACGACGGATATCGTCTGACCGTAAGGTATCTTAATCACTTATGTATTTGATTATCTTATAACATTACCAAGTAAACGTTCATGTTCATTTTTGTGTCGTCTTAGTACACGTTACCCTTTTTGAAGTCAAACTTCTTTTTCGTCGTTTAGATTTGAAATTCTATGAAATGAAATTTGTAATTTAATTTCATAGACACTCTCTTCCCGGAATAGTCAAGGTGTCTGTGAGTAGGCGAAAGCCCCAGTTCTGATCGCTCGTAAGTTGTTTCCACCGCTCCGCTGTGTCCGTCTCCGACTAGAGTCGGCCATCCCCCGATCCCGTTCGGCATCCGCGCCTTCTTTTACATTTATGGTTTCGTGGAAGAAGATCGCAGCCTTCCATTGAGCGGCAATACATCTCCCCGATCCGTTCGACCGGCACACGTCGCTCGGTCACTCTGCCAACTTGTGCTGTGTGTCAGCACGGTCCCGTCCGCGACGCGACGGTCGCATTGCGTTGTTGCCTCGCGTCGGATCCGATATAGACTTTCGCTAAAACAGCGCTGTCCAGAGAGAACCAGTGTGAGCGTTTATGTGACGTTTCGTACCTTTTCGAGACTCAGCTGCAACGGTATCAAGACGGTGCGCTCCTCCAACGTGCGCCACTCAATGAGGAAGTATAGATGTGCTCTCGCTTGTGCACTTCGAGCTTACCATCTGTTACGATTGTCGCGCTACCCCCGGGTCGGCCATCCGACGCTGCACGCCATAAAGTTTGGTCTCACAGCGCTGGACGACGGCCGACTAACGGTGTGCGCGACTGTTGAAAATAAACTAAAAAGTTTGTATTGTAATTACTTAAAAGAATAATGTTTTGTGACAGATATTTGAATTGTACTTCGTTTTTCGTCTTTCAATATACTATATAATTTTACTGATTCGATCCCGGTACTTTATGCAATTAATCTTTGAGCGACCACACCGGGGCGCCATCGGGAACCATATATTATCATTCTTGAGTGAACGCGGCGAACTACTTCGTCCTGCAAGATTTCGCAGCAATCGGTTGATTGCTCTATATCGGGTGTTGTGTGTAGATACGCCACCAGATATTCTTATGATTTTATTTATGTAGTTAGTCTGCAATAAACTACTGTTCGGTCAATACGTGTTTATCTGCATCATCCAAATTG
>DWPQ01002254.1:0-10887 GCA_018251795.1 Perichares adela | reverse complement strand
GATCCCGGCACGGATCCGCAGCGACTCCTGCGGTCTGTGCGGAATCTTTGCCCCCTCTAGACTCCGCATCAGGGATAATGACATATCTGCTATTTCTGATGCGTGACGATTGCCTGCAAAAGAACGACAATCCTTATTTCTTACCGTAAATGTTGAATTGTAATTTGAATAGAGAATACGAAATATAAAATAAACTATCGTTCCACTTTCCCTGCTTCATCAGCAGGAGCATTCTGATGAGTGACACTGTATCCTGCATCAAGATGTCGTGACGTTTTCTCAACAATGGAACTATCGTCTCTAACTGCTTTTGCATTGACAGTCTGTCATCATATCAATATGGTCATCAATGACATATCGACAATGAACCGTGACGTACTGTGGACAGCCATTTAAACATACGAGCCAAGACCGCGACTGGACAGTGGTCAGGTAAATTCAAATTTATTTATTCGAAGTAGGTTTTACAAACTCTTTTCGAAAGTTAATTTACGCCATCGCTTCAGCAAATCCCTACGATGAGTAGGCCCTTGAAGAAGAAGCGGCAAGAAACTTTTCCTACTCACAGATGCAGAGAACACTTATGACTATCTTATTATTATTCACACTATCCTTTCCTCTTTATTTGTAAATACAAACACACAACAACAGTAACACTCAACACTAGGCCACTAAATGAGGGTCACTGGACTATTTAGAATGTTAAGGCGTACATACGAGTACGGATATAGTAATCCCGTAAGCCGGGTAAAGGGTCCTAGTCAAGTTTATTTCTGTTTTAAGACATTTATGTAATAAAAAGAGACAAAACTTGTCAAAAAATTATTATAAGCGCCACCGTGCCCAAGACTTTTTTAATATCGATTGTGATGTTCGTATCGGGACTTACAATATCGCTGTGTGTGGAATTTTTATGGCGCAATTATCACTCACCAAGGGCCGCTTTACCGTTGGTCAATGATTAATATGTTTTAAGACTTGTTAAAAGAGGATTGATGGCCTAGTGATTTGAACGTTGGTTTTCCGAACGGGAGGTCGTGCGTTCAATCCCGGCGCGCATCAATAATTTTCTAAGTTATGTGCGTATTAGAAATTAATTGTCACTTGCTTTTCGCTGAAGGAAAACATCGTGAGGAAATCTGCACACCGGAGAGTTCATAAAAAAAAGTTCTCGAAGGTGTGTGAAGTCTGCCAACCCTCACTTGGCCAGCGTGGTGGACTACGGCCTTAAACCCTCTCTGTGTGAGAGGAGACCCGAGCCCAGCAGTGGGACAGTTACGGGTTGTTATGTATGTATGGTATTATATTTCAGACTGTTTCGTTTTAAATAAAGGTATTGTAGGTGGCTTCTTTATCGACATAATAGTGTATGAAATAATGTATTTGGAGTGATTCTTTCCATTATTATTATTACGCAATCTCTGTATGTAATGATTTGCAGTTATATAAAAACTCACTGCGCTGCAATGAGCTATTAACGTTAACATGGATGTTTTGTTTATGGAAAACGCTTCACATTTATGGCTTTCGAATATGTGTTTTTATTTTATTACATAAGCTTTGGGCTGCCGCTTTTTATCATTAGTTCTCTTAAGTACACCAATAATGTGAGTCGACACCCAGCCCAGTAGTGGGGCAGTTTTGGGTTGTGATCAGCAAGAAAGAAAGAAAATATGTATTTCATTAAACACAGTTAAAAGGTACACAGCTAGAAGAAGTAAAACAATAATAAAAGGAAATAATGTGCAACAAAAAGGCTTTACACTCAGCATGTGCCTTGGAGCTGCAGAGAATCTGCTGTAAACCATGATTACTGGTTTTCAGTGTACACCCCTTTTTTTCCGTGTGGTTACGACACATGTTTTAAAACAATTTAGTGAAATCAAAACAAAAATATACAAAATTATAACTCTAAATTAAAAAAAAACAAAATTATAACATGATTATAATTTAAATACCCGGTAGTATAATTTAAGGATCCGGTAGCAAACTCAGTAGTGGTCCTACTGCCCAAGAGAGATGTCTGGGCTATTATTATATTTATTATTATTCCGGGTCGAGGCACATGTTTATTTACGTGATAGATAAATATTTGTCCTCAGGTCGTAGATGTTTGTGCTTCTTCTTTGTGTAGGTCGACTACACTCGCAATATGAAAGTCTAATGAGCGGTTGAGGGTGTGTAAGTGTTTATTTATTAAGGGTGGTTACTGAGGACGGTTACAGATATACTTAAGTAACACAAAATTTAGTGGACTTCCATATCAATAACCACAATACATACGTTGAAATGTACTCTCATCTAACCCACCTCCAAATTTTTTTTTACATAAGCTAGTGCTAGACTACGGTCCAACCTGATGGTAAGCGGTGATGTAGCCAAAGATGGTGAAGCGCACTAACCTAGTAAAAGCCTATTTACGCTCACCTTGAAGACCCTCACGTCCCGTTTGATTATAATGGGTTCTACCACCGATGCTGGCAACTTATTCCACTCCTTCGCGGTACGCATGACGAAGACGAACCAAAGATTATTAGTATAATATTTTTGTTAACAGACTCTGTACATGCGCAGCGGTATCCACACTGGGCCATGTGTCGCGGGTATCGTGGGCAGCAAGATGCCGCGGTACTGTCTCTTCGGCGACACTATCAACACGGCCAGCAGGATGGAGAGTACTGGAGAACGTTAGTTTACGCACAGATTACTTCGTTGATGGTCTGTAGCGCACTCCGGTAGGCTATTACCATAGTCTAGCTTCGGAGGAATCAGCCCTGCGGGGTTTGTATGTATGCGCGAGTAGCGGACGCCGTGTACGCACACACATGCACACAAACACAGACGAGCGGTGTCGGCTACGTCTCGTTATGCGCTGTGCCGCTGTTTCGCGGTAAAAAACCAATGCTGTCATAATACGCAAATAATATGCGTTCAAATCCTTCACATATCACTATATTTAATTTGCGTATTACAATTATTAGATTATATTACAAATTTATTATGCCTTAATTCAGTGATGAAATAATCGTGAGGAAACCTGCCCCTCATAATGTCGTTAAAAGTGTAAAGTCTGCTATACCACACTTGGCTAGCGTGGTGTACTATGGCCTGAAACCCTTTCAATGTGAGAGAGGATACGAGCCCAGTAATGTGACAATTATGGATAATTAAAGCACAAATAATTATATTGCAAAGTATGAATTATTATATTACAGCGATGAAAATCCAAATATCAGAAGATGTGAAGCAAGCGCTGGACCGGACCGGACTGTTCATCACCACCCCGCGAGGAGTCGTCGATGTCAAGGTATATTGTAAATATTTTAACTGGAACTTAATAACCTGAAATTAAAATTACTGATAGCGTTTAAAATAAATGATACCTGGTTTTATAACATCTTGAAAAGTGAATCTTGGAAAGTTGTGGATTTCCAGACTCCAGGTTTTATATTTCAATTACCCGACAATCAAGCAGATAGGGCACCTGATGGTAAGCGGTCACCGCCCCTGGACGTCTGTGACGCCAGAGGTATGATCGACGCGTGACCGGCCAAAAGGTGCTGCATGTCGAAACATGTCGATACAAATTACGGTTCAGTGTTTTTAGATTTAAGAGGTGACGTTACAACGTTTTGCATGCAGAAGACTCGCTGAAAATTATGTATATTATAATTATCTTATGTATTTTTCATCGGATATACATAACAGGGAATCCTAGTGTGGGAGCTAGTGTCATTTAACTGTAATTTTCATTTTCCCGCTAGGGCCAAGCAAAATATCAATCAGAAACAAACAAATAACAACCCATAATTGTCCCACTGCTGGGCCTCGGGTCTTCGCTCACACTGAGAGAGCTTAAGGCTATCGGATATACGGAATCGTTAAATAATGTAAACTTATTTAAAAAGTGTAAAGTTTATGCAGCAACGTCGACTTCGTTGGGTCTTTCTTACGCTTCTAAAATAAAACTAGTAGTAGTATAGTGTGTGTAAGTGGGATACCCTTGCTAAACTGATCATTCTTTTTGCATTATTCATGCCGCCGTCATGCATTAAACAGTTCAATTCGTGACTGTTACACGATGTTACAACATCGCGTGGTCATTCATGTTTTCGGCCGGTGATGTTTTTTGTCGCAGACGAAATAGTTATGATGAGTGGAAATAGCAATACACGTACGTCGAAATGGAATCTTGTGGTATCTAATATAATAAAATTTCACACCACAGCGAAAAAAAAAAATTTCATAACTTCATTGTGAACTACAAGATTAAGTAACACCATATTAATTTGTAAAGGTTGAATTTTATACTCAAACCCTCCATTTACAATTAATAGATTCATTCTAAGAATAATTGGGTTGATTTTGACACCAGATACGGCAATGGATTTTTAAAATATTAACAGTGAAAATGCTGTATCTCAAAAGATAAATGAATGGATCAAGATTTATTCATTTAAAATGACTAGCAGCTAACATGTTGTATTTGAATATGATGTTAAAATTGAGACCGTTAGGTTTTTTATAAATTCTATTTTTTTGGAGTGGTATTTACTCTATTTCCTGTAAGATGTATTATAATCATTGGCGAACTAAAAATAAAATGCTGTATGTTTGACATTGTATTTATTTATTTAAAACACAAAAATGTAAGTTTAAATAAATAAACAAATATTAAAACTTATTAATTACTTAAATTTTTAACTCAATAAAAATGAATTATAACAATATAAAAACGTAATTAGCAAAATAAACAGAGACAATCTTAACTATTGTTCATCTTCATCATCTGTTTCTCCTAGTAAATCTTTTACTTTATTATCATATTTCAGCTTTAAGTATTCATTGCCATATGCCTTTGGAATAATTCCTTTGTCTACCAGCATTTTTAAATTATTATATTTTTGAACTGCAATGGGAAACTTTTCTGGATATAGGCAGGTTTTCGGTTCTGCACTATTCAGTTTACCCAAAGACATATCGAAGGTATCAGCATTAGGTAACATAGAATGCTTTAAAAACATAACGTTTGGGCTAGACTTATTAAAAGTTACGACACAAACTTTAGAAATCTGTAGTTTCTTTACCTTGTTAAAAGTTTCTTCTACAACAGTAGCAAAGTTGAAAAAATCTTGGCCTTCCAAAACCCTAACTTTATATGGAGCTGGGCTTCTTCGAGCCATTTCTATGACCGTTGGCCATAGAGAAGGGGCCCATACAGTTGTATTTTTTATAGCACGCTCAATAGTGGTATGCATACTATCTACGGGCATAAAAGTGTGCCCGGGAAATAAAAAGTTTATTTGAATCTCCTGTAGATTAGAGGATTTATACAAAGCATATCTTAGCATACTTAATATAGTTTTATTCTTGTTCTGGACAAAGCAAGAATCTGAGTATAAAAGCAATTTTTTGACAATCATTCGTTGATCTACTTCCTGAATATATTTATAGAGGCAAGTGGCAATTTCATTAGCGCCTCGGTTTGCATCAACTTCAGTCCATAAGTTGCAATATCCTTTCTGAGTATTGCTCTCATAAATTGTAAAATTATATACGGTTAACTTTCTCGTGTAATAAAATGCTACATTTTCTCCATGGGGGGTATTTAGCACGTTTTGCATATCAAAACTGGCGCATATCACAGTTGGATCGACAGCATTAAGATTTTGATTAAATTTAAATATTTTATATAATTCATCTTTCTCCTGCAAATGATTATCATACACAACCATATCTAACGCATTTTTGACGTCATAAGTTTGGGTCATACATATCATACATTTGTCTTTCTTCGGAACGTGAAAACCTATGTTGTAATTATTTTTCAACCAATTAGAAAATACCTTGAAGGACATTGTTTTTATTTTCCCATCGTCATAATGTTTAGAGTAAATTCGGTAAAGATTTGAAACATTTTTAAACTCACTAGGTAAATAAAGACGAGTAGAATCTTTTCTACAATAACGTGACGGTACTAAAGGCAGTGCGTTTATAAATTCGCTTGCATAATTTAGGATATCTTCACACGTTTTGTTACGGCCACCGTTATTTTTTCGTCCATCTAATTTTGGGAATCCGTCACTCGAGTTATCTAATGTATATAATACAAACCTTTGCGTTACATCTAATGTATTAATCAAAAATTTTTGACAAACCTGTCTCCTGCCTTCCCCTTCATTTATATAATATTGATAAGTGCAATTCCGTCTTGACGATTCACCTTTATCTGTAGTATGAGTTTTTACTTTTACTTTTATTGTGCTTTTTACAATCCAATCCTTCTGGCGTTGAAGGCTACCCAGATTCCTATAATAAGTGAAAATCTGATGACGTCTTTCTTCTGTTATATTTCCACAGTTCCGCTTACATTTTAGAGTTACACAAGGATTCGGTTTCATAGTTCTAGGCGGTATCTCGCATCCTTTTTCATTAGAATAAGCCATTCTGGAAGATCTCTCTTTGTTTTCTTTGGTTATCTTTTTTTTATTTTTTGGTATCCTTTTTAGCTCTTTATAAGTGTCTTGTTCTTTGTTTAGAGATTTATTCACTTCGTTCCTTAATACGAGATAATTTTTTCCTATCTTTCTATCTGTCTTCTTTTCTATCTTATTATTAATATTTGAAATAGACTCATCAGATGAGCAACTATGTTTACTCCACGGTGCGTCAGATAATAAAATTCTATCAGCATCATCCTTACCAAAACCATCAAGGTATTTATCGAATTCACATTTATTTTTGCATTTTCCAAGTAATATGCGATTTTCGTATTCATCACCTGGTGCTATATTACAACAGCGTCCTGGTGGACGCTTACTCGTAAATGTCTGATCAACAGATAATTCATTACTATTTGCTGCGGGTGGAATTTCAATAGTAATAGAAGAAGGAGAATTTTGTATATCTTCAGAAACAAAAGTTACTGGTCTGTTCGACCCATAAGACGTACTTGCTAGTTGGTCATTCATAATATTATTGTCATCATTAGAGTTTCTAATTGATGTAAATGTATTCGAAGGTACCGTGATGTTTTCTATAGTTTCTGTTGTAACGCTCTCTGAATGTAGGCTTATATCAAAATTACTATTATTTTGCTCTGTGCTACAATTTAATGAATTATATTGAACCATTTTATTTGGTTCGAAAATGTATGAGTCTGGCTTTCGGAAAGCAGGAGTGAGGTTTTTAGTACAACAATATTCTTTTGTTTCAATAATTTTAGGCAGTTCAGTGCTTTTCTGGACTAGAATATTTTCATAGCAAATTGGAGAAGTTTTATAGTTCACTGACCTTATTTGCACTCCATTTTTGTACACGATTTCACTTAGGACATTTATTTTGGGTTTCTTTTTTGGTTGATCTTCGGATATTTCTCGTTCCAGATGATCTATCCATTGTCTTCGTTGAGCCATCTAGGAGAATAGTGAAAACGATATTTGATACAAGACACAATTTCAGTGAACGAAGACAAAGTGACCCTAGAACCGTGACTTTAAAATTAAACGTCTTGCCGTAAACATTGAGCGAATCCATGTTACACTCTATGTTATAAGTTTTGTTGTCAGTTTTTTACCTTTTGATGGGTGGACCGTTTTTGATGGGTGATGAATGGTCGTGCTTTGGTGGATGTGGATATGTGTTTGTCAGTCAGTGTCAGTCTTGCCAGTCGTATCCAAAATATTTTAACGTATATTATACAACTGATTAAATGAATATTTAATTGAAAGAAAAATACTGATAGAGCAACAGTATAGATTTAGGCCCAAGTCAAGCACTCTCTCAGCTGCAATAGACTTAATATCGAAAATAAAAAAACATATAGATCAAGATAATTTTGTATTGGGGATCTTTATTGACCTAACAAAGGCATTCGACACGGTAAGTCATCAAAACCTGTTACAGAAACTAAATAACATCATGTCGTATCTAACTAATAGGAGTCAAAGTGTTAAAATTGAAAACTTCGTAAGCTCCTCCAGAACAGTGACATACGGAATACCGCAGGGCTCTATAATCGGTCCTTTGATGTTCTTAATTTATATAAATAACATAAATAAGATCGGTCTAACAGGATATCTTACATTATATGCAGATGACACTTCTCTTTTTTATTTTGACAAGTCAATTCACGATATTATTACGGACGCTCAGAAAGATCTAGATAAGCTGAACGAATGGTTTAAATATAACTTATTAACCATAAACACACAAAAGTCATCATTGCTGCAAAAAATAAAACTATTCCTGAATTTATACCTCTCACTATTAATAACGAAAAAATATGAAGCTCTAATTGTGAAAAATATCTTGGCCTGTTGATAGATGATAGATTAAATTGGAAGCCACTCATTGAGCACGTTAGAAAAAAAAAAAATTTTTACTGGGAGCTTTATGCAAAGTCTCAAATTGTATTCCAAAGAAAGTGCGTCCAATCATAATTATAACTGCATAGTTAAATCTAAGTTAGAGTATTTAATAGAAGAAAAACGAAGAAGTTTTAAATTTAATTTAAAGATATTTTACTTAATCGTCATATGTCTCAATATCAAGAAAATCTTACTTCAATCGGATGTAAGGGTTACACGCACTCTTTTTGTTATTATTAATTAGGTATTAATTTTTTTTATAAGTCAAGTTCCAATTTCGACCACCACCGGGATCTCTAGTTTATATAAAACAACGACAAGTATTATAAAAACATTATAAACTAAATTGTAAACTGTAGCTACTTACCTTTAATTTATTTTGTAAAATTCGTACTAAATAGTCAAACACTATACTACGTATTCGTATTCACACTTAGACGGTGGAACGAGCACTGACAACGAAATACACCGTACAGTTTGCATTTATGACTAATCGGGAAGAAGTGGGGGACGTACGCCGTGTATGTTCTCATTTACAGAAATTAAATACTTTGAAATTTGTTTATGTATAAATTTTATATTGAATTATGTCCTTTAGAATGGTGTTTAGTACGTTGACGATTGAAAGTAAAAATAAGATTATCTCAACTCAGTGTTTTATTCTCGAGCGGCGATTTTGCTGTAACTAAGTAAAATTGTATTGTGATGCGTAATAGATGCTGTAACTCATCAATGTATATCGATAATGGAAAGCAAAAATGTCGTATCTCGAAAATGTGCTGAATTGAGTTACTAGTGAACTGCCCTCGCTTCGCTTCGGGTCCCTAAGGAATCTCGGGATAAAAAGTAGCCTATGTGCTTTCCCAAGTTCAGTTCTATCTTCATACCGAATTTCATCAAAATCGGTTCAGTAGTTTAGGCGTAAAAGCGTAGCAGACAGAATTACTTTCGCATTTATAATATTAGTAGGGAAGTAGGTATTATCGCACTGTTGTATAAATGAATTTTCTGCGTCGAAAGGTCTGAGTCTCGTTCTTTTACGTCAAAATATTTTAATAATAAAAAGTTGAAATTTTTAACCTTTTCTCAATTTCGAAACGACAAATATCTGTAACTAGGCCAAAATCTGACATATTTGAAATTGAAGTAGATACAATTATACGCCTAATGAAAAAACCCGCTACAACATCATATTGCTACCATGCGATGTTATTTTCACAAGATACAACGTTTTTGCCGCCGAAGAATCTAAAATGGCAAGAGATACAGCAAATTTGATACGACGCTAAAGTATGAGTAA
Source organism: Perichares adela (assembly GCA_018251795.1). Taxonomy (NCBI): domain Eukaryota; kingdom Metazoa; phylum Arthropoda; class Insecta; order Lepidoptera; family Hesperiidae; genus Perichares; species Perichares adela. The sequence continues at coordinate 1,218 of DWPQ01002254.1, read as the reverse complement.
GTTGCAGTTACTACATTTATAATACCAAATGTTACAGCGATAATCATACTTACTACATTACGATACGGTTTAGTTTTGGTCTTGTGTCGACCTGTACTAGTGTCAGTTAATTAATGCGCGAACGTCATGAATGATTTTTTCATTCATTCATCAATTTCATCACGATTGATTCAGCTTTTTGGCCGTGATTACGTTACAGACAGATAGGGCTTCTTTCGCATTTATAATATTAAAATAGTGTAGATTTATAAAAATGTGAAATCCATAAATCGTGCTAAAACTTAATCTTACTTTGCTTTCTAGTATGGACAACTTTTGGTTATAATTTGAGTTTTTGAACTGAATTAAACTTTTAAACTGAGCTTATTTAACTGCAGAATTTTGGTGACTTACGAAAATCTTTTTTGCAATGTTGTTGCATGTATCTAACAAGACGTATTCATTTTAGAATGTTTACAAAAACATCAAGGGCTGAGCAAACAATAGTCGTAGAAAATTTTAACCTTGATCATTCGATGCAGTATCTTCCGAGATACGACAAAATCGCTTTCTGGTGTCTATATGTGTTTAATTATATTTGCCACGTCAAAATCCATAATGACGATGCATAATACAAACGCTATTATCATTATTGTCAAGGTCAAATATCCAATACAACTCGCATAATGAATCGATAGGAGGTGACAATAATGCTTGAATATATTAATTCGTTAACAGTTAAGTGTTATATTTTTATCGATATTTTTTTTGTTGATTAGTATATTTATAGTTTTTATTAGAGCATGAATTTAGTTAAATTTTATGAATACAAATATAATTGACTAGCTGTGCCCGCCGCCTTGCCCACGTGGAAATTAGTGTGTCACAAAGATTTTCCCGGGTAAATTAGACTTATTTAATCACATTCTCCCGCACGTAAGCGTCGTATAGCGCTGCAACTTACAAAATAAATATTAATTAAAAAAACATTTTCTAGTGGACCAAATTGTGAATATGAACCATTCTCAAATCCTCTAGAACACGCACAAAAAAATTCATCAAAACCTAGCTAGTCGTTTAGGAGGAGTTCAGTGACCTACACACGCAGCAAAAATATCTATCTATACTTATTATAAAACAAAGTCCCTAAAGCGCCCTCTCGTGTATGGATCCCTTTTTCTCAAGATCTACTGAACGGATTTTTGTACGGTTTTCACTAAAAGATAGTGCAATACTTTG
>DWPQ01002253.1:0-10889 GCA_018251795.1 Perichares adela | reverse complement strand
TCGATCCCGGCGCGCACCAATAATTTTCTAAGTTATGTGCGTATTAGAAATTAATTGTCACTTGCTTTTCGGTGAAGTAAACATCGTGAGGAAACCTACACACTGGAGAGTTCTCCATAAAAAAAGTTCTTAAAGGTGTGTGAAGTCTGCCAACCTGTACTAGGCCAGCATCGTGGACTATGGTCTTAAACCCTCTCAGTGTGAGAGGAGACCTGAGCCTAGTAGTGGAACAATTATGGGTTGTTATATACGCAAAGGTAAAACTTTGTATCACTATTTAAAGCATATTACAAGCATTGTATTAGTGAAGTGTAGGAAAGTATCAGTTATAATTTATTCATGAGTTCAATGAATTTCGCATCTCAAATGTTGATCTACATCAAGGAATCAAATGATCATTTATATATAATACTAGCAGAACGTGAAAACGTTAGATTGCCAAATTAAAAAAAAATGTAATACGTGATTTTTGAGTAACTTTCACCGGTCACATAGCGCACGCAAGGCTCTAAATTTTGCTGTATTCGCAATATTTTTCATTGCTGCTCCTCTTCTATTTATCGTAGCGTGATGGTATACAGCGTATAGCCTTCCTCGATAAATGGACTATCTTACACTAAAATATATTTTCAAATCGGTCCAGTAGTTTCGGAGATTAGCTCGTTCAAACAAACTCTTCAGCTTTATATTATTAGTATAGATATTAAAATTACGCAATCATATCTGCCATTCCATTCAAAATTGAGCAATTATTTATTATTGAGGTCTCTATAATATTATATTAGCTCCCCAGCCACAACACATTTCAAAGTAAATAATTCTGTAGCACTTTAACTTAACCAAACATATTTTAGGTACATCACATATTTCTAATGACGCATTGTTTGTGGATAAAACCACAAGCGTGTCGTTAATTAAATTCTGCATTACGAGTACATGGTGGAGATACGACGATAGTGACGTCTGGGAATACGGAATAATGTACTTAAGTTGGAATTATTCCCCGACGTGTTTTGGGTCTATATAAAGTCTACTTAAGAACTACTTTAGTTACAATCCTCGTGATGTGACACGCATGCCGTATGCCGTTTTGGAGGCGAATCCACATAGTGTGTCCTATACAAAATGATGCTGAACTTTCGGCCTATCGACCTTTCCGTTTATGCCAGAATACGACATGTAATCGGCTTGATGTGTTGCTGGTGATCTAAAAAGGATTGCCGGCGTCAACACTACGATATCCTGTTGGTATATTATCAGTTACTACATGTATACTTATGACTATCAACCTTGGCTGACTCCCGGAAAATACTAGCTTAAAAACTGTTCATATTCCACTATGAGAAGGAACTACACAACAACGCGCTCATGTATTTAGTTTCACGGTCGTCCAGCATTTACCATTAGGTGACCGCCTATGAATAAGACGGGAATTCACTTAAATAATAATAAGGATTATTACTACAAAAAATTCGTAACTCCAACCACCATTTTATTTCACTCCCGGAAATACTAGCTTTAAAACTTCATATTGCACTATGAGAAGGAACTACAGAACAACGCGTTGATGTATTTAGTTTCATGGTCGTCCAGCATAACTATTAGATGACCCGCCTATGAATTAGGCGGGAATTCACTTAAATAGGTAATAATAATAAGGATTATTACTACAAATAATTCGTAACTCTAACCACCATTTTATTTCTAAGGTGATCGCTACTAACAACAGAGCTCTCTCTAAAGTTTCACTGCTGCTATGTCGCATGAGGCAGCGAGTGAAAGTGCCCGCTCGGACAGAACGTTTAATGTAAATTATATTTTATCTGTGCTAATTAAAAAATACACTGACATTACAATTGATGCGTCACAACATAACACGCAAATGCTGTGAAATTGTCAGAGATAAAGGACGTGTTGCTATGTTTTTATTATTAGATTTATTATTTTATTGTAAAACACACATAAGTAAGCGCTTTAATACACACCAACACACTTAAATTATATGACGTTGTAAACTAATCCTTATAATAACTACGCGTTTAGAATCAAGTTACATAGTCGTACTTACATTTTTCGAAACGCTAGTAAGTTAAAAAATCTAGAAACAATGAACGTACAAGAATTTTGACAAGAATTCTACCTACAGTGAAGTTAGCTACTAAAATTTTGCATTACAAATACGTTAAAATCGTTTTTGTCGTTTACCCAATCCATAAAGGTTATCGTTTCAACCCCTGGCGCGATAACTTTACGGGATCCCCCTGTTTTAGTACGATAAGACCAAAATTGGGAAAACAGTCACGGATCCTATTATCAAGACACGAGGGTTTAACTTGTGTTGTCAAATTGTTTGATATCTAACAATCATATTTTCTTTATAGATTTTTGATAAATGATTGAAATATTGATATTAATTTTTAATTCTTACTATGTTTTATTTTTCTGTATATTTAATTAAGCTGCATGACTTGTGTTTGACTTATTATGACAAGATTTTAATTTTGACGTGAAAGATGTTTTTAATTTTTAGCACGTTTACAAAATGCATGACTGTGTAAAGATTGAGAAAGACCCAATTTGTTAAATTGTTTTGAAGTTTGAATGTATTATTATTCTTTTAGTATTAGTATTTTAGTATTACATTACATCCCAGGGCCACAGTTGCAGGGAAAAAGACCTATGGTATTCAAAGATTTGGCTTGTAATGATAGGATTTCAAAGAAATGAACAAAATAAAATCCAAAAAAATGTAGTCAGTGATGGATAATGCTTATAAATGTATCTTTGTTATAAGTTTTATTATTCCTCGTTAACGAATTAGATATTGACCTTAAGACACGATCAAATACACAATTTTATCTCCCGTTTCTATACCTATTAAGGTATATTTCTTAAAAAAAAATGGGAACTATACCCTCCCTAAAACGAAGAATTGTCACATATCGGTTAATTAATGGCAGAGTTCTGAGGTAAACATAAAAAACAACTGAATTAAGAAACTTCCCCCTTCTTAAAGTCGGTTTACGAACGAACGTTTTTCCACAAACGAAAATAGAACTTAATTATCTATGCACTTATGATGTTCCTTTGTTTCCGTTCAACGGCGAAAGAGAAATCTGAGATAATCTAATTTGAATAAAAAGGAAAAGTCCTTTGAGTTTCTTGCCCGAGGCAAACTTGGGCCGTGCTAGGGACGGCTATCGTAGATTATAAGTCATAAGATTATATTTATCTAACAAAATACTTTTCTATTGCTATAACACTTGGGATATAATTCCGTCACATCTAGATTTATGGGTTGAAACTGCAGTTAGAATGTATTTAAAGTATTCATGAGCGCTTGAAGAGATGTACTAAAAATTGGCAAGCCTTAAAATAATAACAAAAACATCTAGTATTTGTTAAATATTAATGTACACATCCGGTAATAATTATATTTTGTAAATAGACTGAGTAATTAATTCCACCCAAGAATGAGTTTAGACATAATTTCGGGATAAAGCGGGACTTAGTAACAGACTAGGAAACATTACATTTGGAACGGAATGCTGAGGCATTCAAGAATATCCAGTACTCCGCGGAATAAGTTATAAATGACGAGGCAAAGCGATTCGTTCGTATGGGACCCATATTGTCAACGAAGTAATGGATAAAATCGATAAATACTAAACTGTATAGTCTGACGTCGGAAGTTTCACTGACCCTAATTCTGGTGACAACTTCTATATCATTTAATTTGGTTACTATATAATTTTTAAGATCTCAATTAGACAGGTTACTCAATAACCCCTTATCAAAAGTCGGGTAATCCCGCGTCATGCTCACATAATGAAACACTGATAACATAAGCTTATTCACTGGGATATTAATACTAGGTTAAAATAAAGTTTGTTGAGACGATCGCATTAAAAGGGGAATCACTTACGCGTATCTCTCCCGTTGTAGGAAGTCCCTGACAATATGAATTGCATATAAATAGGATGCCTCATTTGGATCAGATCATTAAGTGCTGAGCGTTTGACAGTTCACAGTATTGTATCAAACAGTATAACAAAATGAAGTTCTTGTACGTACTCGCTGCTGTTCTAGTCGTTGCTGGTCACCATGAAGCAATTGGCCAAGAAGAGCATGGCATATATCCAGATTGGTACCTTGGGCAGAGGCATCGTCGTGACGTCACATTCGACCGCAATGTTGGTAATAATGGCCGCGTCTTCGGAACCCTCGGACAGAACGACAATGGTTTATTTGGTCGAGGAGGCTACGAACACAAGTTCTTCGACGACCATCGTGGAACATTGAACGGCCAAGTTCACGGCACTCGTGTCTTGGGCCCATATGGAGACTCTTCCCATCTTGGTGGTGGTTTAAACTGGAACAATCAAAACGCTGCAGCTTCTCTTGGTGTCAGCAAGATGATCCATGGACCTACGTCGTACCAACTCGGTGCTGGTGGCAGGTGGCCAGTGGGTAAGAATGGTGACTTCTCTCTCCAAGGCACTTATGGCCAAACCTCTGGGATGCGCCCACAGTATGGAGGTTTAGGCAACTTTAACTATCGTTGGTGATTTTGTTGTTATGAGGTGAAGAGATGAAGTGATGAAGGGAGTTGATGGAAGTGACGTTAAATGCTTAATTATCTCTGCCTTGGAACTGATGACGTCCATTTAGTTTCGGCTGCATATACTTTTACTACATCAGTATCAAAAATATACCATTCATTGTATTATTTATTGTAAATTAATTAATAGTGTTTATAATTATTTTGCTTGTACATAAATTGTAATTTATAAATAATAAATATTTGTAAACAAATAAATACATTTTTTTCCTACTTAAATACTTCGTGCCACATCGCATGATTGCCAAGTGTTCATAAATTGTGAGTTATGGGCAAATGTATAATTGCCCATAAATTATCAAGCAACTGAGTTTTGGGGAAAATAGCCATTTCGAAAACCAATAAGTCTTCGCTAATGATAACAAGTTGCGATGTTTGAATTCGCGTGTATGCAACGCACATTGTTATGTTGAAAGATATAAGTAGTAGTGGGAAACTGTATTAATAGTGCAAAGCTTATTTGGTATCAACATTGTAGCGGCAATAGATTGCATACAGTGGCAATTTTTATACAATAAAATGTAGCGACTTAATCACAAACCAGTGACTTTGAATTAATTTAATTACGCCTTACTGTAATTCAATATTTTAACATTAAAATATCAGTCCTTGAATTTCACTCAACTGCTAGGCTTCTCTCAAACTTTCTCAAAACTCCTTTCAAAATTAAATGTTTGTTTCCGATGGACATTTTGCTGTTGGCCCTAGCGGACTTTACAACTTCACGCAGACTTATTGTTTGTTTCTAATGGACATTTTGCTGTTGACATTATTGGTCTTTACAGCGTCACGTCTTCAAATGTAAGAAGATTTTAAGCAATCAGACTATCAAGCGTATAGCCGTATTTTACACACTTTTGACGACATTATTCAGAATTCTCAGGTATATATGTTTCCTCCTATATTTTCCAAGAATTCGTGAATGATTATAGTCTGTAGGATATAAAAGTATATAAGGATCTTCTCATGCCAGTCGAGGCGAAATCGCCTTAAGGAGATTATCTCTACGTAGCTCTGAAATTTAAATTTTCTCTCGTATCGCGTCGTATTTTGATCAAAGCATGATCCTCGACTGTAGTCATGTATATTTTCTGAATAACAATCGTGCAGCACTTGAATAAATTGTAGCTGACAGAGTTATTATTCGTAAGGATCGCGTTCAAAATAAAAATGGAATCGCCAACACACTCATACCCCGCACTAGGTTTCCCTGTGTCGCGGGTGGTATGGACAACAGAAATAACACATCACTAACACTCATGACCCGAGAACAAATATTTATCTGCCCCGGCCGGAAATCGAACCCGGGACCCCTCGCTTCGCAGGCGGGATCACTACCAACTAGGCTACAGGGTCGTTATCAGTCCTCAATTCCTCAATTTACGTTACTCACCGGTAACCAAATCCCAGACCAGGATCCTGGTGTCCGCTAGACCAGAGACCACGCAGCCGTCCACCGAGCTGATGGCCAGCGCCGCGGTGTCACAGCCCGGCTTCCACTTCTTGAACAGCGTGCCCGACTGTAGGTCGTACACCACTATGAAGTTGGGAGACGGTTCGTCCAGCTCACGGGACACCACGCACACGTACGATCCTGGGAGCAGACAATTAGTGTTTATAAATGCTCCATCTAACTATGAGTCCAAGCCAACCTTACCTTCACATGAATCTAGCTGAAAAGAAGAGGTTGTGGCGTTAGGTCTCTCTTGTTCGTTGGAGAGACACTGCCGCAGCCTGTCTGTATATCATTATATGCGCCATGGGGTTTTAGAAGGTAGAAATCCTATATAACCCAAAACATTTGTACAGAACCGGGTATCTTCAGTGAGATTTCCCCCCGGAAAAAAGGTCTCTCTTGACAAGAGTCGTTGAGCTTTGTTCCACTCGAATGATACCGAATTTATTTCGTTCATAGTGCTTTTTACCTGTCTGGTTTGTTTATGTGGTACACCATAAATCTAGAATCATTTGTGATATGTTTCAACATGTTTTGGTGTATAAGCAGGCGTTCCACTTCTTCATTGTTAAGATTGAGCTTTTTCTCCACTGCAGTCTTGTATGTAGTATCAATGATCTATGTAACTTAACCAAAATATCGATATAAAACCTAAAAAAAATCGTTAGTTCTCGTTATACTGATTATGTCTTATTATATGTTTGGCTTGACAACATTCTTACTTTATATAAGTGTCTTTGCTATGGCGAAGTGGCGCAAGAAAATTACACTTTGTTTATGAAAGTTATACGACAAACTATTTATTCAACATTACACATCCATCAATTTATATAGAAGCGAAGTTCAGACAGGTTCAAAATGATAGACAATCTTGACCCTAAAACTAACCTTCGTAAGTAATAGCAGCCTTGGAGGTGATGAAGTCGTGGTGTGGGATGCGGAGGTCATACAGCAGCTTGCGGGAGGTGAGCGACCACACCAGGAGCGGGAACGGTTTCTGAGTCTCATCACCACACACTAGCACCCTGGGGGATTCAATTCGTATAATTTTAAAAAGGATAAGAACAAACAATATCACATATTATTTTGTAGCATTTCTTGTGCATTTTCTTGTCTACAAAAGTAAATTATAAATAAATAGTTTAACATAATATATTACTATATGTTTAATATTTTAGCCAGCGTTTTGGGAAGTCATCCCACCGACAGCAATTTGGAAGCGGCTTATTATTTAAATTATTAAACTTTTACTCTTTTTTATTTTAATTAATTTAATTTAATTTATTTTAGTTTAATTATAATTATTACTTTTTGTACATTTAATTTTAATGTATTTCAACAATATCTTTTTAGTCAAATAAAATTACTTGAAACATAGATTAACTTAAAAATATATATTATGATGAGTTATGGAATCATGCTGTGTAGAAAGATGGCAAGTCGTTGGAGCAGAACGGCTATATAATTCAATAAAATATTTATTCATAAAACGAAAATTGACATTTGATAAAAGTTAAATTACTTTCCGAACAACCTAATATATAATCAGTTCTTGAATCAACGTCTTCGTAATGCGATTAGATTAAGGATGAAAAGTTAATTAAAACAGGTTCTGTGCGAATATTTAACACTAACGGACCAAAACATTTCTTTATCGCATCACGAAAAACCACTGAAAAGATTAAAATCTTTATAACTAACGTTATATTAAAGATCATTAATAATAATACTTTAAATCTGTCCCCACGGGACAATACATACAAGTTAGTTTAGAAGTTCCATTACGAAGTTGGTATATATATCACATAGTTTCCAGTTTTTTACCTTATTTTAATAAATGAACTGTAAGAAAAGCCGCTGCTAAAATGATAATGATTAAACGTGAATTTGATAGTGCTAAATAAATATTAATAACACCGGCGGGTAGGTGACGTGTGTAAACTTAAATAGTTTTCGGGAATGAGTAGGTTATTTTTTTTTATAAAAATATTATGTAAGTTTAATGTGTCAATAATATCGATTATTCAGCCTTAGATTTTTAAAAATCTTATTGTTTTACCATGTCGCAATACAGCCTTATGTTCTTTTTATAAAAATACCTTATGCAGTGTCTCACAAAAATATGATAAACCAGCCCTAAATATGTTTTTTAAAATTTATTATTCTTATTATATTATTTATGACTACTACAACGTGATAAGGGATGAATTTCATCTCCATTTTATTGTTTACTCAAACGACTGCATGTTATTTGCTCCACTCCGAACTTTATGTAACTTGAGTGTATAGAATAGATAACAGTTATATTGACAAAGAGACATGATTTTTCGTTTATGGTTATTTCGTTCTATCGTTTATTTTACCATATAATATTTCAACATTGTTTTTTACTAACAAACAATCAGACTGTGATAAGGTAAGTGATTACCGTCGATAATGGACGTCGGCAATACTAAAGAAATCACCGATGCAAATATATGCTGATTAAGAAGATATCACGATGAAACTTAGAAGGAACTATATGTATAAGCAAAGTCTATCAAACTAAGCATAGAACAATTTCATTTACGCACACACTATAAACTATTTCTCATTTCATCCAATACACTTAAAGCTCACGCTATAAATACTTCGAAATGAGTTGCACTAAAACTGTCACTAATATGCGCATCTAAGTTAAATTCACTTGAAGTAATTTCACATTTGTGTGAAACATAAAAGAACTAAACCTTTCGTTAAGTCCACTTAAACTCGCTACTAGTGTTACACGCTATAAATACTTAGAACTTGCGAGTTTTACCAAAACAATAGTTCACAGTACGATTTGTCACTCGCGGCTGAGAGCGCGCGCGTCGACGCACGGCCGTGTTCGCGCGAGCATTGCGTCCGCGCGATACACGGGATATCATTTGAAAGGGCCTTCGCCCCTTCCGAATCTCAACGCGGGATGCAGAATGCTAATACTGTGTAGGGCTGAGAAACCTGGCTCGGCCAGACGCTGTGTGCACGGCCCTAGAACGACTCCGGTTTATCCATACATACCTAAACATACACTTAACACTCGGACGGTAAATGAAAGATTCCTTATAACTATATTTTTCTATAGGTACATATTTCTCGATATCTATACTCATTCACATTCATATTTTTTATTACATTATGTTTGATTTAAATATTTCTTAAGTTTATGTCATTGTGGGTAGATGGAAATCGAAATTGAATGACAAGTCCGCCCGTGTTTTGATTAATATCATTCATTGTTTTGCTTACCTTTCAATCACGTGAACGTTACTCTGTTATTTTACTTGATCTGTTATGTTACATACACCAATGTTTTGCGCACTAGCTTGTACGATTAAAATGAACGAAGAGATAAAATCTACCAATTTAACGGAATAAAAAAACCTATTGCATTATCACATTATCTTAGATTTTTTTTAATTGTGGCAACCCTATAGAGTATGAAAAACTAACGGTACGGGTGCCATCTGCGACGGGGAGGAGCCCTTGCATTAGCGGGATGACATTATGCACTCACAGAAGGGTACGCACTGAACAGATATCTCCTTAAATCATTTTGCCCTGTCTGTGACAAAATTCAGTCGCGAGCAAGACATCTTAATATTAAGATTTCCTGTCAGTGAGGGAGTTTCAATACTATAAGTTTATTTTTACTTCTTCTTTTCGTTTGTAATTTTTTATACACAATTGGCTACTGTGCCTACGTCATACTATCACAACCAAACAGGGTTAACTGGCAGAGAATGAAATTAAGCATTTTATTCGCACTTATAACTTTTACTTTGTACCCTTAAGATTTGCAAACAGAATAAATAAATAACTCTTCTAAAGTATACCGCTGCCAGCAATTCATTACAACTTGTGACGTAAAACTTATATTATAAACGAAATCCTTTGGATAACTTTATAAACTAACACCGTCCTTATCCACCCACGTTGCTGAGCATAAATTTAACTTTTATGTATATTAAAAGCATAATAAAAATAAAGCGTTATCTAATGTGAAGACATCGGCTTCTATACGAAATTTCATTAGAATCCGTTAAGCCGTTCGAGCGTAATTAAATATAAAAATATTTAAAGGTTTTTTAATGACGGAGAAGTAGCGAACATGCATTTAATCCACCATATATTACGTATACTCATTAATTAAACCTCATAATATTGTTATGGAATGCATACATACATTCGCTTAAATTAAAAAGTTTATTGAACCTTATTTCAAAGTAAGACTATTTCACAACAAAAACATTTATTACAAAGCTGCCTGACTTGGGGGTAGTTAGATATATTGAGCAGCATACCTAGTCGTTCGAACGTTTATCTCCGTTTGATTCGAATCCTACAAACACATCTAATATTCTAAGCTACTCGCTTAGAACCTAATCATCACTTGCTTCCGTGAAGGAAGACAATTTGAAGACACCTACGTACCTGAGAGTTCTCTACAATATCCTCAACAGTGTGTGAAATCTGCCAATTCACATCCTGCAAAAGACTGAATTCAACCGCTGTGAGGATAACTATTAATTTATCACATGTGTCTAATCATTGTTAGTCACTTTTACTCACACATCAACCCGTATTTGTCCTACTGCTGGGCTCGGGTCTCCTCTCACACAGAGAGAGTTTAGGCCATAGTCCACCACGCTGGCCAATTGCGGATTGGCAGACTTCACACACCTTTGAGAACATTATGGAGAACTCTCAAGTACGCAGGTTTCCTCACGATGTTTTCCTTCACCGTAAAGCAAGTGATAATTAATTTCTAATACGCACATAATTTAGAAA
>DWPQ01002252.1:0-10891 GCA_018251795.1 Perichares adela | reverse complement strand
TAATCTTATCTAAATATAATTTCCAAAAAACACAAATTATTAAAAAACCCGAGCAAAGCTCGGTGGTCTACTAGTTTCTTTAATATAAAGTGTAAGTAATACGATTGATAATGTAATTAGCATTTAATAAATGTATTTTTCGACAACTTGTTAATCCCAGTAATACAACGTTAACATAATTATATTAAGAAATAATATAGCATCGTCATGTTTGCCATAGCCGTAGCTCGGGCTTCTGACTGCTCATGGTAATCTTTATAACCCCGGGACGAGCCCTTTTTTAAATATTAGAACGAGGAGAATTTTTATGATTTTAAATTTTGCATTATCTTTAAAGGCAAAGAACAGATTGGTTTGATTAAAAATAGACAGTCGAAGATCGTTTTTCTGATTACTGATTCATAAGTTCAGTTTTCTATCTACTTACTTCATCTTAAACGTTTACCATAAGATAAATAATAATATACCATGACAAAAGTTATGTTGAAACTGATTTTGATGCTAAAGATTAAGGAGCAAGGGTCAAGAGCAGATTACGTTTAGATAAGTCAACGTTTTACGGCAGGATGTGAGATAAATGAAATCTAAATAAGTAATGATGTATTGAAACTTCATAATTGAAACATATCTTTGACAAAGATTTCTCATTGTGATCTGTTTCATAATACAAGCTTATCGCGACGAACCATACACCTTTTGTGTGTGTAGTTCGCATTTAAGATACTCTATACTAAAGGTATTGATTACATTATTCATTTAAATAATTATCTATTGAAATTTGAAGAATTGACTGTATAGCGAATTAGCGAATGACGTTGTATTTTGCAACAGAACAGGAAAAGTCTTGAATAGTTATTAGCCAGAAAACAAAGTAAATAATGTCCCATGAACCACGGGTTCGTCTATTTCTCAAACCAGGCGAGTTGTTTTGAATTTTGATATTGCTCTTGCGCCACTAGATATGTGTTATCAGAGGCATGATAGTTTCGTCTCATGCTGAAGATCCGATTCTTAGATATAATGGGTAGACGACTTTTCGGATTGTAGAGTAACAAAGCCGTTATAGCTCCTGTTGCAGCCTATTGGGCGTTTGGACAGGAAAAGTATCGGTGCGTTCACTGAAGATCCCGGAATTTTCCCATTTGCACCGGGTTTGGTCCCAAGGAGGTTTTAGTGGGTTGATGTCCCACATAACACGCGACCTTTCCACAGAATGGGTAACTCACGAAAATCCTGCATGTGATTGCTGGTAGGCAATGTCTAAAAAAAGTCGTGTGTTACCGTAAATTGATCCCGAGAGCTCGCTGGGGTTTTAAATAAGATTTCTTTTTCTCCAATTTTATCATTTAAGTTTTAGTTTTCCTTGCATTAAAATAGTATAGTAGCAATATTTTTGTATTACCTAAATTTATATGTATAGTGTTTCTTCCAAATTGTTGTTGTTGTTATATTACTAGATGCTCTTCAATCGTAGTCATATTCATTCATTGCGTAAATATGTATAGACGATTTCAGTCATGACGATACGATAAAGATAAATCACGAACAAGGAACACGTGTCGATGTATAATATCGACGTTGACCCTTCATAAACTGATGAGTATCGTGACAGCTAGTACTGTCTATTCAACATGTTTGTACTGTTTATTCAACATGATAATGTTGAATGACGCGTTGATTCAGTTTCCCAGACAATTGATAATCATTAGGCATTTAGGTATTATTATCTTATTTTTATGTTTACTTTTTGTTTATAAACACGTTGTCTGCTTCACCAGTAGTATAGAAATAGTATAATTGAACTTTTTATCGTAATTATCTAGTCTTAAGTTGAACACTTCGCTCACGTTCTGAGTCTAATATTTAAAAAAAGGTGGTTTGTTTTCCACTTGTGAAGTCATGGTGTCGATCGCAAATTTAGCGCAAAATACAATTATAATAACACTTCGGAATTCTAATTGCCCTATTGTTTTTAAATCATGGGCAGTACTGGGAGAGGAAGCAACGCGTAACTTCCAAGGAAAATATTTTCCTACTCTTATTTAGGTACTCATATGGAACTTCTATTATACTTACATATATCTGGATGTATTTATACGTATATATGTATTACGATATATTTGTAATCGATAAATTTTCCTTATTTATTTAATTGCAGATGTTTACACTTTCTTTTTTGCACTATGTCCTCCGCTCTGTACTCCTTTCAAAGGTTGTCTGGATGAGATAAGACCGTCTGTTATAATAATAATAATAACATCTATTGCGTTCTGTGTTATAATCTAAAACTGGTATAGATTATTTCTATCTGTATATGCGACTAAATAATAAACTTATATCGAAGCATTGTAAAAACAAATTTTTGAAATAGAGTGCCTTTGACATTAGATTTAAAATAACATGGGGTGCAAGGCGCTAAATTCATCTTAGAGTTTGGATCATGTATTAGAACTGCCAACGAGGTTATGGTCTCAGAGAGCATAGCGAATGGTCATAGTAATTACCATATATTTTTAAGATGTCGTGTAGCGTGAATGCTGACCGCTAAGATTTTTGTCTATGACTACATGTCCATCCTGTTGGAGGTAATTGAACTTTATTCCGCTACATTTCATCGGTACTCGCACATAGTTGTTTTACCTTTCAGCTTCCATATTTTACATACCACCTTCCCTGTAGAATGGAACGACGTGTGTGGCGAATAGCGACTGATAAGCAGTTTCTCGGTCAATAGCCGAGAATGTGTCGGTTATCCCTTTGGTATATGATAGCTGATGTTCATGGGCGGCAGTGTCATTTGATCACTTAAATAAACATAGTAGTTTTATCAAATCAGATGATCTTCGTCCATAGTTTATAAATTATAAACACGAGTTCCTACTGGTTTATAAACGCAGTGCGATAAAAAAAAGCTTCAAGATTTGAATTCAGAACAAATACAAATCAGCAGATCCTTCGACCTTGGGATAAAAGTACTTAATCTGCGTCGTTAGGTATAAGGAATACGGGATCAGAGTGCAATGACCATGACATATGTCAACAGCTGACAGACGAGCAGAAGAGACGAGCAGAAGGTCCGTGATGGTAAGCGATCATAAAGTACGCTAAAACTTAATCAGCCGCATTTTATTGACTTTTAATATTTCTTTTTACCGTATGTTATTGATTTCTTATGATATGTTATTGGTTATTAGTCACAAAATAAATGATAGTGCATAAATTAACAACACAAAATTACGCGAAATCGCTTATATGAAAGAAGTCCAGTGTCATCAATGTTAATTATACACTTAATGATTTGATATGTAATTAACAAAACTGGAGTCTTTAATCGCAGTGCAGATGACTTACAACATAACCTTTGTTGAGATAACATGATAAAATATCCAGTTTCATCCAGATCATTAAAACAACTCTTCAGTTCCCATGGTTCTATGTTTGTATTAACCGCTCCTACTATTAGATTATTTATGGTAAGTTTTTTAGCGCTTTTGCCCTTTATCAATCGGTCTACTCCGAAGTCTGTAAGTCTAGATTAATTATGTTGCAATTATATTTCTATGTCAATAACCGACAAACAAGTTGACGCAGCCGCGTATCGGCTCTTGAATGTAAGCGGTCACTGCGTTGACGCACGTTGAGGCAAAAGGTTTCGAGGAAGGAAGAATTGCTAATTAAGAAGGATCGTAATCATTCCCCGCTATTTTTTGCCCGACAACACCTGAGTGATAGGTATTGCGTGGTTCTAACTTGTGATGTCCAATTCAGGCGGCCCGTTTACTAGTTTGCCAAGCGGTTGAGGTAAAAAAATAAAATAAAACTCAGGCTAGGTCACACCTATACGAGGCTTGATGGAAAATGTAAATTTATGGTCAACGTAAACGTCGAAATATCTTTTGAATGAATACTTCAAGAATATGCATATATATTTTGAACTTTGGTATTCTGATTGGAAGAGCCTGCGTGAGATAGAATCGAGAAGTGTCACTGTTTTTTAAAAGTTTCGTCTACTAGAGTTTACCTATTTCTTGCTTCTTTAAAAATGTAGAGGACACATGCATATCTCAGATTTCTCCTTACCGAGATGTTTGAAATATGTGTGAAGTCTCTGCCAACTCCTACTTCACCAGCCTGTTGGCCTTAAACCCTCTGAAACGCTTTTAATGTAAGAGTAGACCCGACCCCTGCAAAGAGACAATTATGGGTTGTGATTGATGAGCAGACACGAGTGTTGTTATGGATTTATTAATCAACCACACAGAACCCTAATAAATATATTATTAAATGAGAATGTATCCAAAATGTAGTTGAAATACTAATCATTGTTTGATATACGAAAAATAATATTCAGTTGTTAATACAATATGACGTAATTAAAAGTGTTGTATAATTGTTATATCAAATAATTTTACGTTATCTAATACGCCATCCTCGGAGGTTAGGAATCTCCGGATGGATGAATTACAGCCAGTAGACAATTGTGGGTTTGATCAGACAGCTGTGTCCGCTGAGCGACTCGGGATTGTCAGGATGCCTGTTATTACTGCATACATTGTTCGTCTATTCCCACGTTATTGTATACCTAAAGCTGAACTCTAATATTTATGGTTTAGTAATAGTTGTTCCTTAATCCAAAAACATTTTTTTTTTAATTTATGTTTATTATTATCTTTGTTCTGTGCTATTTGTCTCTGGTTGTCTGTAGGATTAATATAGCGGAAAACTATATAGATAAAAAATATGATATAGACATAACAGATTAATCTGAAACTAGCAAAATTTTTTTAATTTATTTACTTAGTTTTGGCAACAGCAATTTCGATAGGTATTTAGGATTACAAACATGCATATACAACGAATGAAGATTAAAATTAAATCGTGCCAATTGGAACGGGTACTCACGATTTCTGTATTTTACGCCGATGTTTTTGGTTGAAGTTGCAAGGATTTTGGACACGGCAAAACTGCGGGAGGTGGGAGAAAGTTGACAATAGACTTGTACGTAAATTTAATAGGGAAACATCAAAGAAGACGGAAAGATGTTGTTCATGCCGGGATTTTGGTCTGTTCCCGCAAGATAAGGGATATAAAATTATATTGAAGTTCTGATATAAGATTAATAAATAATGATCAAACGTTTTTGTTCTTATTGCAGTAATTAACATCTGTCTAAATCAAGGAATTCTGAAAATCAGACAAAAATAATACATGAAATAAATTAGCCTCATAAAAATTTGTAACCAGCAACGTTTAAACATAGACATACGATTATATTTTTAATTACTTACCGCGTCCTCATAGGCAAATGACGCCCAAATGAGACATGTAAGACGTTCATAAATTACATTTCATAGGACATCTATATGGCTGACAGCCTCTCCTAAGACGCTTTGAGTTTAATTAATTACCAATTAGATTAGGTATATTAAAGAGAAAAAGTTACTTGTCAGGATGCATATCCGTTTAATTCTTCCATGTCAAAAAAAAAAAACATTATTTTGTCACAAATATTTGTGTTACATCGCTGACCCAAGGTTACTGGTCATACGATAATTTCGGACCTTTAACCTCACGTATTTTTATAAACTTAAATCACGGAGTTATCTCATTGATACGTAATGTATACTTTTAATAAAATAACTTTTGGCATTTTTTTATATGAACACCCGGCAAACGAACATACAGGCCACATGATGGTAAGTGGTTACCGTCGGTCATAAACGTCTGCGACACCAAAAGCATTCCAGAGTCGTCGCTGGCCAAAAAGTAAACGGAAGACGCTGGTGATTGGCTCTCCGACATTGCAACCAAAACACGTCTGAACATTTCACGCCTGATCTCATACGGTGAGTGGTAAACGAAGACAGAAAGCCATGGGATAAAACGTACTCTATGACCACGACTGAGTACTATCAGGATTAATCTTTATGGTACAGAGCCAAGGTCCCTTCAACAGAAACCAGCGCCATAAACTCGTCCGTTGTTCAGTAGGATACACCACTGGTGCGTTCAACATAGTACTATGAAAATATAGGTCAGTTATGGCCGCTCGACAAGTTAATTGCCTACTCTTCAGTGATGCAAAATTTGTCACTTTTAGTGTCTTATTACTAGCGTATTGACAGCTTTTTAGTGCGACACAGCGTCACAGCCTGTATTGAGACACCGTCGACACCGCTCGTCTATGTGTTTGTGTGCGTGAGAAGTGCGTACGTACACGGCACCCGCTATACACACATACATACAATCCGGCGCGGGCCGATTTGTATGAAAATAACCTACTATGGATTCCAGAATCTCTCCTTAAGTACTAGATGAACGCCGGAAATGGGTATAAATCCAAATCCCACATAGCCCGAACCTCCCCAAGGAGATCAGGTATCATCAGAATATTCCCCGATATAAAAAAAAGAATGCACCACGTGTGAGTGAGGTTGGATTTCATTCAAGGATAGAGCCATATACATTACACATTATATTATTATAACTTTATTATATAAATGTCAGGAATAAATACCTATTAAGAGACAGGTCATAATTTTAATTTTAATTAAACCATCATTTACCATAATTAAGTGAGTAATTAATGCTGTTTAACTGAATGACCTTTTTTTTAGTAATTATAATTATAAATGTAAAATAAATTTCTAGTTAATCTCCTTTCAAAAGTAATAGCTTATGTTTCTAAATGTACCTACTTTAATTTTATAGCTATACTTACGATCAAAAAGCAGTGATAGCCAACGTTTGTACATTGGTCTTCTGAACGGAAACGCCCGAGTTCAAATCCCGAGCGCACTTCTAATTTTCTAAAGTTAATTAATATAACAAAATTATATTTGCTATCAAAAAAATAATCTCATTATAATACCAGCTCAACGTGGCTGTGTTTTTCATTTGTGATCGGCTACTTGTCTAAAGATGTATCAGATAACCTTTAATTTGTAAACTTGATAAGTATATGAACGAAGCGCTCAGTGACCTTTAGTTTATGATGAAGTAATATAATTTACCATAACATTGTTAAAAATAGGCCAAGTCCAACAATAAAAATTAACAGAAATCAAATCAATGATTGTACATCAAATACTTTCGTTGCTACTCCCTCTTTGGTTCATTGGCCCTCTTAGGGGCTCTATTCATCCTTCAATCCAAGACTAACTCTCTTGGCGTGGTACAACCTGATAAGCTATATCAACCAACTACGTTCATGTTGATATAGCTTACCAGCCTGGCTTGGCTTAGCACTGTCGTAGAGACGTTCGTCAAATGTTTCGGTTGCATTGTCGAACAGCCAACAATATTCGAATTCGAATCGAATATATATAGTTCTCGATTCTAGTACGCTCTGAAGTTGTCCTTTGTCTCGCTAAAGCATAGAATTTAGTGTTATGCCGCGACTCGTGTCTGTGTTCTGAGCGTACTGAAATTTTCCGGGAACTTTAAATAAAATTAAATCAGAGCGCAATCACTTTTTTGTTTTAGCGTGTACTGCTTATATACTTAGATATCAAATCTTTGTACTTAACACCTACATAACCTATTTGTACAAAGATTTAAATTATTATGAAATACTGTTATCGCTGCAATAACAATATTTGTAATTTTAGAAGTTAAATATTACTTAAAATTTACTCTATAGACCACAATTGCAAAGGAATTGCGTCATGCTGATATTATGAAGGGGATCGAATTTCTATTATCACGATTGCGTGTTGTATTAAAAGTTGAGAGTTTATCACTCTTTTCATAATATGATAACTCATGTTTTCATGATGAAAACGAAGTACATAACCAGTCATGTTATGTTTACTTCCGATTTTCTTGCAACTTATTTATATATATATATATATATATATACCTACTTGGTAGGATTGGATGGATAGAGTAAACTAGAGTTTACTGGGCATACTTTTGAAAATTCTTGAATCATCATTCTTGATTAATCGTGCTGTTGGATGGACTCATGTAATATTTGTTAAAATAACATTCCTTGCATTAATTCAGAAAATCATAGCATTATCACTATATATTTATATCTATTTATGTATTTAAATATTATGTATGTGTGTGTCTATTCCTACACATGGCCGAGGCCGTAGGTCTTTTAAGTTACGCATTTATACTGTACTAGTAACCCGCTCTCGCTTCGCTTCGTAACACATAAGTAATAAATACATAGTTGTGTTTACAAATCGTTCTCGCATCGGATTGTTATTTTTATCATGAGGCTCATGTTTACCCCGTTTTATTCTAGGTGTCGGTTTTCAGACTTCTTTAAAATTAAAAACATACTCAAGTATTGCAGCTTAATAAATAAACACAATTATTTTGTCAATTTCCATACTAACTTTTAGCGGCCATCCCGCGGGAACTGATTGAGTAGTCTAGATACAGATCCGTAATTTTATTAATCTGTTCAGTAATATTCGCATGATCCTGCAAAAGATTAAAAAAACATGTTAAAAATATCTTTAGACCTCTGTATTGAAATTCAAAACCTATTATTACGTATAAGCATATTTCATGAACCGATTCAGCAATAACATTTTATTTTAAATGGTATAGTGCACTTATGGATTATTATTTCGCGATAAACATTCTGAAACAAACAAAATCTGAATGATCAAATGTTTGAAATAATACAACACTTATCTTTGTCATTCACGAAGTATGTTCATCCAGAAATATATGCCTATAGTATACTAAAATAATATACAATCGGCGATTAGGTGTATAGGTACAACAGACATTTTTTCTAATTGCATACTTCTCGAAAAGGATATTTGTTTAAATTGAAAAGCAGTGGTATATAGATGGCCCGTAAATACAAAGTGAATAACAGATCTGAAGATTAATGTAAAAGATAAAATAGGTAGAGAGCTGGTGAAGAAACTAGAAAGAATACTTTAGGCGCCGTTATTTCAATTTGAAAGAACAATTAAAAGGTGGACGGTAAAAAGAAAGGACGTAGGAATGATATGAAGCGATAAGTTATGGGAAAAATGTAGTTACCTATATATATACAAAACTTCTTGCAAATCTAAACGAAGTTCTTGTTTGTCGTCGCACAGCAAGGTAATGTTAGCGTTCTGCACTTGTCCTATACTATAAATATGCAAAATTTCATACTTCTCCGTCTGCGCAATTTACGTAAAGAGGGATCCAAAGTTTTTGTTTCACGTATCTATTTAAAGATATGTTGTTGGTAACTAACCCAACCGCTACGGTTCACCGTTTTATTTAGCCGACTTCTTTCTGAATTAATTTCAAAGATGTTCCGTAAAAGGCGATTGCTAATTATAACAAATATTGCTACCGAATATAAAGCCTGAAAAGTTAACTATGGAAGTATATTTTAGATTTTATTGTGGACACCCCTCCGCAATTCACTTTGCCGGTAACATTTCATAAAATCCGTTCTTAGTTGACCATAGTTGAATTCTTGTAAATTGATCCCTGCCAAATTTTAAATTTTGTAGTTCCTGAGACCTCGTGATGAGTAGTCAATAAGTAGTATATTGCGTAAATATTTATTACAGGTGCCTGGGATTGAATTGATTGTCATAAGTTATTATTTAATTAGTAAGTCAAAAAGCAATTTTTAAACTTCATATTAATAAGTTACTTTCACCCATCGATCAGGCTTTATAAGTCCGCTGATGGACATAATCGTCTACTAATCCTCCTTCGCATGTCATACGTTATTAGCTTTACTGCTATGTAAGTATCATATTATCAAATCCAGCATGTAATCAAACGCCAATAGGTCTGCAGACCTTGAAGACGAGATATATCAACAGTAAGTCATTAAGTTGCTGATTCGCTAGAAAATGAGAATTTACTAATTTTAATACATTCAGAAGAAATGACAAATTCACTGCTTCTGTCCTAAGGGCACCCCTGTGGGGTTCAAGGCTGTAGTCCACTATAGCCATAATTTTATCGTTGTGATATGACATCCGAGCTGTAAAAAAATGTATAATATAATCCATATTATGATCATTATCTGAAACCATTGATTGATAAATTTGTAAAAAATAAATGATGAAAATCAAACACGGTCTTAAATTTAGGTAGATTGCTTTTTAACTTAGTAAGTGTATTAAAACAATGGAATACTTTATATTTCATACAATAATGTATGAATAACTAATAAACCGATATTCCTGTATCTTTATGCTTTGCATGATAAATTTTACGGTCGTCCAATCTTTTTACTTGTGACATTGGCTCGGTATCGTAACGGTATCATATTTTATCTGTTTCTGATGGACATTCCGCTGTTGTCCCTAGCGGCCTTTACAGCTTCGCGCGGACAGAGAGGAGAGCTTGGAATGCTCAGTATATCGTATCTGGTTTAGACAGCTCTGCACAAGAACAAAGGCAAGTACTCGTAAGAGCAAACTGCATTAGCAAATGAACCGCTGAGTCTTCGAACTTTATGTCTGATGATATCGCCCAAGCACGAAGTTAAGACGCATAAACATACCCTCTTGGAATACTCTAATATATTGGATCTCGTAATTAAAGTAAATCTTAAACTATTACTTTAAAGATACTTCGTTTATTGTTGCATCTATACTATGCAAATGGAAGACCGAGCTTTGCTCGGGTTATTGTTTTTGATAAAATGTGTTTTTTGGAAATTATATTTTTAAATACGAATTACATACTGATGAAATTTGCATCTAAATGTTATTTCCATTTTATTTTTAACTTTTTTTTATTATTTTTGATGCGAGATTGATTACGGCGTAGTTCGTTGTTCATAATATATTGATAAATAAACTAAGACATTATGGTATCTCAACTAAATCAGTTGACCTTTTAAATTCTTACCTCCGTGATCGTGTACAAAAAGTAGTTATTAACGGATGTGAGTCTCCAG
>DWPQ01002251.1:0-10894 GCA_018251795.1 Perichares adela | reverse complement strand
ACACATCAACCCATAATTGTCCCACTGCTGGGCTCGGGTCTCCTCTCACACAGAGAGAGTGTAGGCCATAGTCCACCACGCTGGCCAAGTGCGGGTTGGCAAAACAATAACAGTATTCACTTATAGAGAAATACAATGTAAAACCAAAAAAACACGCAGTGAGGGTACTTGCAAAATTTTTACTCTATTTAACACAAACGAAGTGAGTGAATACAAAACTATGCAATCTATGGATGAGTTGACATAAAATAATTTTACTTTTTATACATTATAATCGAAGAAACTAATAAATAGATTCTTAAACACACATAGCTTATGAAAAATTTAAGACGCGAGCAAGATTCGAATCTAGATCATTTGAGCGAGAGAACATTATTCTAACTATTAGGCTATCACTAAAATTTGAATACCATATAATTGATTAAACTTATAATTTTTTTACTCAAAATATTAAACTTGTTAATTACTGTTTAATAGTGAATTGTCATACTTTATTCCAGTATAAGATTAGACGACTTAAAACCCAAGAATCCCTTGTTAAATCCAATGCATATAACGTCAAAGCTCCATTATAAAGAAGACAAAAGCTTACAGAAAGCTACAGTTGAAAGTGAGAATTCAAAAATGACGCTAAAGCGATCAGACAGCGGGAAGTACAGGAAGCCTTCGGTTACGACAAGAAATAACTTCGAGCGTTGTTTGACCAGCGAAAATGTTCAGCTCAAACCAGGTCTAAATGAGATGTGTTTGGAGCATATCGCAGACAAATGTGGGGTCTTTAAGCTTGGACAAGTTTCGTTGCTAGTTGAAGGGAAGCTGGAGTTTCTGTCCAATGCATTGATTAGTACGAAGGTTGGGTACGAAGTGATGACGCAGGGTGTCAACGTGTTCTTGAATAAGGTGGAACCGAAGAAGGATTTAGTGGCGGGCTTGGAGCATGATATGGAGCTCGTGGTTACAAGTGGTAGCGCGAGGATTCAGGAGGTTGGTTATATTTCTGTATTAATATGATATTAAAGATTAAGAGGAATGATTTGATTGTTGTTTGTTTATTTGTATTGAATAAGCTCCGAATCTACTGGACCGATTCAAAAAAATATTTTACCATTAGAAGCCGACATTAACTGTGAGGAACATAAGCTACTTTTTAGACTCCCCTATAGGTGTATTATAGGGGAGTCGGCTAGCAATTGATAAAATCTGTTTTTTTTTCATACAGGGTGTTAGACTACCGCTGACGAAAATGAAGACAAATGATGGTACTCATGATACTGAATGAGAAAAAAAAAATCGATTAGGATGAAATTGCTTCGTACATCGAGCGACGCGAATTGGAAAAAAACATTTTTTTTTCATCCAAAGCGATTTTCTTTTTTTCTCATGGATTTTTTCTCACTCATCATCACTATTAATAATACTGTCACCTGTCTTCGTTTTCGCAGTAGCTTAACACCATGTATAAACGTGTGTTTATTATGACATTGTATCTGTAGCAACATTGTTTTCCCCAGAACGCAACAATAGTTCTGAAAACATCAACTGGTTTGCTGATTCGATTTACGGAGAAACATTCGCCGATGTCTCGTGAGTTGACCATTCCGATACCGGCGGTAGAACCGTTCGGTACTGCCAAGGTGCCGCTGAGACTCTTTGCTAGCCTACAGCCGAGGAGAGAGAAGAGCGTTGAACATACTGTGAGTTTTTCGCATATTATTATGAAACACGATATTATTATGTAGTTTGTAAGAGAGTGTACTTTAAGTTCGCGAGTCCTTCTAGAATAGGCATCTGTTAAGAAGCACCGCTTATATTGATGACCCCGACGAGTAATAAAGTATATTTACCACGGGTGTACTTTTAATTCAATGGCGACTCCTACTAGAATCCTACTACTAGAAGGTATCCGACACGAAACCCGCCAATATTGGTGACCCCGGCGTGACCACCCATAACTTGATTCCATTTTATTACATTTCCCAGGTGTGGCTAACGTGTCCGTGGTGGGAAGCAGCTACAGAAGTGCCTCTCCACTTCTCACCTCCTATGATCGCGTCCTGGCGGCTCCTCACCTCCAATATCAGGAAGTTCATCAGCGTGACGCTCAAGTCGACAGTCGCACACTGTATACAGTTCAAGCTAATGGAAGCCAAGCTGGAGTGCGATGGTAACACCACCGTATCGGATCTCAACCCTAAGAATACTGGGGATATGGTAAGGATATATCAAACTACTAAGCTTTACAGCATCTGTTTCATAAGCAATCGCGTTTTAAACTTCTAAAAACGTATAATTAATATAAAAAAAAAATGGATATTTTGTAAATACACTTATGTTTTTATATCGCCGCTACTACTGTCTAGTAAAACTGCTTTGTCATTGAGAAGAAACTGCGAAAGAAACTCCTCATAAACAAAACATCAAGCTTATACTAAATCCTGCTAGAAAATTGGCGAGAACGATACCATTCTTACATAATGCAATTTGTCATTGATTTGACATTTTTAATGAGTTTATCTGGCTACGTTTAATTTATATAATTAAATAAATACGTAATAAAAAAATGTTATTTCTCTGCTGTATCAATCTATCTATACTTATTATAAAACAAAGTCCCCTCATGTATGTGCCCCTTTTTCTCAAAATCTACAGAATGGATTTTTGTACGGTTTTTACTAAAATATAGTGCAATACTTTGAGAAGGTTATAGGCAATAATGCATTATGATTTTATGTCAATTGACTGAAATATAATGATTAATGTTAAAAAATCTCGCCTGCTGGGAGCTTTCCACGCGGGTACAGCTAGTTTGTTTATATAAATAAATTAAAACTTCCAGGTTGTGGCATCAGATGGCACAACAGCCTCATTCTTATGGGAGCTCCTGAAGGACCCGCTGGTGAAGGCAGGTCCTCTGAAAGCATCGTTCTCAGTGAAGCACAGGCTGGTGGGCACCGAGGACACGCCGAGACACTTCGTCTGTCCCTTCGACGTACAAGACTACACCACCCTGTTCGTGATACAGACTAAGTTGGAGCCAGGGAAGGGATCCGACTTCTGCAGGGCTTCGCAAGTTTGCTGTTTGCAGCTCACTTTGCAAAGGGTGAGTCGATTAAGTTTTTATTGTTGAATTAAAATCGATTTTTTGTTTTATTGCAAAGCTTGATGTGTAAGGGAAACGCTCCCGGAAACGAAGATAGGTGATGACACTGATGATACGCTTGATGACAAGTGAGAAAAAAATTGATTTTAATGAAAAAAAAAATATTTGATTTGAATTTCGAGCGTCTCGCGTAGGCAAAAGACGTTGATTTTTTTTTCATAAAGTACAGTAGTATTTTTTTTTTCTCGTTTCTTTTCACAGTTCGCAAAAATTATAATACATTACTCTTCTGTAAGTACCTTTTGAGGTTACTTCGGAATTTCGAAAGGAAACTCAAAAATAAATATTATTTTTTAGGTGAACGAAACCGAATACACATCACTCATGTATGAAGTGTTGGCTGACCAGACCATGTGGGCTGTGTTGGGACGGACAGCGGGTAAGATCTGTTGGAATTAAAAAAAATATATTACGTTTGTAGTATTATCCTATTTAAGTGGCGTACTGAAAACGATTGAACTTAACGTTTAGTAAATGAAAAATTGCATAGGTCCTCTAAATATATTAGTCGGAATAACCGATTTTTACATGACATGTTTAAGCCGTTTTCTTTTCGTAATGCTCTTAATCTCTCACGAATCCCTCTGTTATAGTATTGTATATTCTGTATTATTATTAAACACATAGTTTGCTTTGGGATCTGTATCTTCTGCAAGTTAAACGTGTATTTTAAATTTTGTAATTTGGTATTGTTTCTATGATTATGATTTTTATATTGATATTTTAATATGCATTTATTTGATATTATTTTAATGTTATGTTATATTTGATTTTATCTGACGCTGTTATTGGTAATTGCAGTATTGTCTATTGCAGTAATTGGTAAAACCGTGATAATTAAAGTAATAAATAAATTAATGAAATTGATAAATTTGGATTAAAATTTGAAATCCCTTCCGCCCCAAAATGGTTTAGAGATTAAATAGCGGTGGGTACACAGGTGTGGTAACCATGGAGACGAACACGGCGGAGCCACAATGTGTAACGTTGGACGTGATGCCGCTCATCGCCGGCTACCTCCCGCTGCCGACCGTACGACTGTCCAAGTACATCGCAGCCAATACCAAAGGTAATGTGGGCTTTGACATATTTGCTAACGATGACAATATTAGAAAATGTCAACATGGAGTGACATAAGTCATCGATTTATTATTTGTGTCGTTTAGCGATGACGAAATTCGAAAGCGATAACATCGATGGAGTAATGTAAGAGATTTAGCTTTAAATTATTAGAAGTATTGTAATTTTACAAAGAATATAATTATAGAATTAAAAGCTTGTGCAATTGGGGATAGTGTCACATTTCGCTTAGCGATGACGATATTCAAAAACTTATAAAATGTAGGAGTGATATTAGGCATTGATTTATTATTTATTTCATGGAACGAATTAAAATTCTATGTAATTTAAGCTAATGTGACATTTGACTATAGATGACAAAATGTATCCAGTGACAAATCATTTGTCATGAACGTAACAAAAAATAATGAAAATTGTGCACAGAATTATAGCATATGCAGTATATTTATTATATTATACATCATGTTCTTACAAAAAGCTGCACAATCCAAGGCACCCGTGACACCGAGAACCGCAATATATGGAGATACATTGCAAAGGCTGCACTATTTCCTGCATCGTCACAGAATCACGGCCGTTCTGACAAGATGGAACGAATGAAGTAAGAGAGAATCTTCTTAGTAATTTTTTTAAATTACAGATCCAAAGAAAGATATATCAGCGCATCCTCGACTGGAGCCGTTCAGCCCGGGACAAGTGTACCACGCAGGGAAAGCTAAACAAGTGCACGTATTGGCGCCCGTCCCCAAGGAACACATCGACACCACCTAAATGTAATCTCGTATACTTTGCTTTACACCAAGTTACAAGCGGTAAGCATGCTTCATCAGCCTGGACGAATCTATTGTAATATATATTTGCTGTTTCCGCCTGAGTATTGATTAGATGGGTGTCTTAAAGGCAAGGTTGGTTAAGATTTTTTTATGTCAATGTGCTTTTCCTTCTAGAGGGTTATTCGTTTACATGCGGTTTTTTTTCCGGTGTGGGAATAAAAAGAAAGGTAATTTGGCAACGTTATTATGAAAGTTTAGTGGCCAGCGAGGACTAGGCTTAGCGCGGGTCCGGAATATCAGTTTACAACTTTACAGAAGTGTTAAATTTTGCGTTTTGAAAGCTATGACAAAATTCGAAAATCTCAACATGTATAAAGTAACTTGATTAAACAAAATATTGCTTTATATATTCGAAATTGTAACATTTTGCAAGTGATGACGAAATTCGAAAATGTATACAGCAAATAAATAACTGACAAATCGACACAATAACGACTTATGTCTCTCTATATATTTGATGAGGTTTTCGAATATGGTCATCGCCAACATAGCTTAGTCCCTTCATGAGTTCTTATTTCATATTATTGTCAACTATCCAAATACTAGTTGTACCACAGTTGTAACACAGGAATATTCATCGCTGGCCATTATGGAAGTTATACCTTATTACTCTACCTGTCAATAAATAGAACAAGTATAATCTAAAATACTTGTGAAAGTTGCGTGGCTCTGAAGAATAGGAATATACAAACATCTATAATATGTAAAATTGGAGTGTCTGTTTGTAATATTTAAATAACCACGTTTTACTAAATGCATATATTATGTATATATAAAAAAAAAAAATTATGTGTCTGTCAGTTTGTTCCACGTAATCTCTGGAATGGTTGGACCTATTTTGACGGGACTTTCACTGGAAGATAGCTCATGTAATAAGCAGCAACTTAGGATGATTTTTATCTTACAATCTCCACGGGATTCGGATTTACGTGGGAAAAACTTTGTGACAATCCACGCAGAGCGGGCACAGCCAGTATATAACATACGTCGCGACAGCAAATAGTTAACGGGAGGAAGGATAACTGCAGTGCGTACTAGACATTTGGGGAGAACTGAATTTTATAAGCCTTTCTGTATCTACCTTAAGGGAGAACGTCAATGTTGCTTATAAACTGTACCCTAGCAACCATCAGTGCTTACTCAATATATGGTAGTTCTCGAAGCTTCGACCCATAGATTGCTTTTACATGTTAAAACTATAATGTTATCCAATATAAAGGTATCCACCATTTTATCTGTAAGTATATTACGCTAGCTACCGACTGAATCGTGACACGGCTGTCATAGCTGGCATTTAAATTTATAGACAATGTTATATCTATTTCTAAATATCGGATGTAGACATCGAAGCGAAACAGAATAATAGTGCGTTCAAATTAACGCGTCCAACACTCGGTTGGTTTATTACTTTAAAAAATTATTTGTGTTTTGAGTATTATCATTTTGTGTTTTGAGATTTTGAGATTTATAATCAATGTATTGTGGTCAGCTTCACTTAACATAGTGTTTGTGTCATGTCAATTGGTTAATAAATAAAAAAGTTATGATAATTTGAAAAAGGCACGTCTGTGGACGTAGTAGGTTCTCCACGCCTCCCCGGGTGTAATAAGTAATATAAATGGCAAAGTAACGTGTGCGGGGTCAGCTGGTATCTATAATTGTATATTTTATCCGTGTTATATAAAAACGCTGGTGATTAAAAAAAAAATTCTTTTTGTATTTTTTAGTGTATATTTTGCACACCACCGCGCACGCTCTTTCGACGCATTGATTTGAACGTACATATAAGGTTATTCTAATAAAAATGTATATTTATATGTGTATACAAATACAAATTCTAAATTCCGCTTTCGTAAATAAGACCAAATTGTTGTGATAAATGTCTTTAAACTATTTAAATGTCATTAAAAATGTATCCTTCTCGCCTGTCTGGTACCTTTACATATTTGGTTATAATTGAATGTTGGTTGTGACAATGTTTGAAAAGATTACAAATAATCAAATTATACAGTGGAACTCTGGTAATCCGATGAAGGATAGTTCAGTGGTCGAACTATTGAATTTGACGGATTATACAGTAAGCTGAACTTATAATTTGGATTATTTACAAAAGAGTACCATGGAATCTTTATTTTATGCTATC
The DNA here is from genome assembly GCA_018251795.1 of Perichares adela. Lineage (NCBI taxonomy): Eukaryota > Metazoa > Arthropoda > Insecta > Lepidoptera > Hesperiidae > Perichares > Perichares adela. The sequence continues at coordinate 3,678 of DWPQ01002251.1, read as the reverse complement.
TTTAAGGAGAAGCTTTGTATGAAAAAAATCGATGTCCGTTGTTTTTTTCAGAAAGATAATATTTTAATTTTTTATTATGTCGCATTATAAAATACATACAACCCTTTACTTTCACTCTTCTATCACCATCACCAATTTTTAATATTTGATATGAAAAAACGACGTTTGCAGGGTCAGCTAGTATTTAGTAATAGAAACTTGTCGAATGCCTGTTTAGACGGGCCGGATTACCGGGGGTTCACTTTATTAACTCCCAACAGCGCCGCTAACTAATAGCAAATATCTTAAATACTCTTTTATATCGATAAATACTCTCTCTTAATTGGCAATTGAGATCGCCAGAAATGAATTTCTCTACTAAATACTAGCAACATTCTCATAAAGGTACCAGACACGTAATGTAAGGCTTTTTATTTTAAAAATCTTTAATTGATTTATAATATGATTTTTTAAACACCTTTGTAAGTTAAAAATCTAAATGTAGTAACAGTACATGGAAGGAAATTATATAAAAACCGGCTGGTGTTTACATTAAGGTTGAGAGCAACAAATAACTATTTTTGTATAGCTTTTCTGGCGTTACCTAAAATTTTAAACGAAGCTATTGATAACGGAACACAGGAGAAGGAATAGTCTGCCTGCTAATACATGGTTTTTATAAGTAATAGTTCTATTCATAGACTAACGAGAAGAAGAAATTATAGAGTGAGAAAGAGAGAAAATGCACTTTATAAATAGCTCTTTCGACCGAAAAATTTTGGCTATGATTAAGCTCCGACAGGTCCTTAAGATTAAACTGCTTCAATTGTCCAATAAATTAATTTTGAGTTGAATCACTTCTTGTTCTGAAATTTTGGAAGTATATAAAATATCTCTATATTATTTGTTGTTATGTTAAAATTAATTAAAGTGTATAATAATATTAATGTAGAATTTATAGACTTAATTGGCCATTTCATGGTAATTTTTTTTATGTCAATAGGTGAGAAATGAGCGTACAAGCCACTTTATGGTAAGCTGTCACCGTTGATTCTAGAAAGATTTGTTTCTTATGTAATCGCTACACAAACCTTCCATTTTTAAACATCGTCGCTAACAAAATGTTACTTACTAGTCTCGAGTGTTGGCTAGAGGTCTCTTTCTTTCATAAGACAATTTCTGTGTGAGTAACTGAGAAAGATTAATTAATTACTCTACTAATATTTGTCTTCTCGTTAGTCTATACTTTTTTTCATTGATATTTCTTGATTACTTAGTCTTGATTTCATAACTATTTTATTGTTTAGTTTGATATAGTGTAGATGTTTAAGTCGTGTGCTAGATGAATATGTATATACTATGTTGTCATAGAGTATATTTAAGAAGAATATGTTTTGTGTATAGAGATTTAATTTACTTGTTTTCCTTCTATGCTGTTTTACAGTTTGAAAGTAAATCAACGCCATATTATATCGACTCTATAATGGTTTAATGGCTAGTCTGTATCTCGTCTTTTCCCTTTTTTATCTATTAATTTTAAGTTGTACAGTTTTGCAAGGTGCTTGAATTAGACAATTTTACATCAAGTTTTCTTTAAAACTATTGTATATTGTGAGTTTCCATTACTTTGCCACATATGGTTAAGTGGTTCGCAAACATTTATATTATGGAAATTTGGGTGCATGGTTATAGGTATATATATTTTTTGTTAATTTTTACATTGTTTACTGTAATTATTTGATTGATTAGAAATTTATTATTATTGTAATATGTAAAGTTTGTGCAGTTTTGGTGCGTGAGGTAAAACAGACAAGTTTGTATTATAATTTTGACTTTAGTATGTCAGAAGAAAGCATAATACTTTTACATCACGAAGAAATATGCTCCATTAAAAGTTAACTGTTTAAAAATATTGTTATATTTAAAAATGGAATAATCCATTTTGGTTTTAGTTGTTATCTTTACTTTATTTTTAGGTGTATTAAGAAAAACCAAAGCTGTCTCAAACAGCCGTTTTTACTCTATTCTAATGTTAAGGAGTTTTGTATTAAATGTCACCGTATAATCGTGAATACCTTTAATTAACAATACGTCTCGTGATATCATACATTGTGAATTGTACCAAATCATTTTCAAATGAACGCATTATTTTTCCATAGTTTATAATCTATCCATGGCAAATAACCTAACTTAACCTACAAATTGATTTCGCTCCCAATTTTTCTACAGTTTACAAGCACGTGAAATAGTTTAGCGCCGTTCACAATTATACGAAGACATTTAAGGGTCGATTAGAAGCGATAGAAATATTGATTCCTGATTCTCATTTATTTAATGTTGAAAATAGGGTATTGTTTGTTTCGCTTTCATTGGCCTTACGCCGGTGTATGTTATTTTAAAAACAATATACTCATATTGCATCTCTGGTTGGTACATTTATAATTATTGATTACAAGAGCCTGAAATGGTGTATTATTTTATTTAACATTGGTTAAACATATATGTAAGTTAGGCTGTAACAATTCAGCGTCGTAAGTTACAAGTTACAGACATCATATATCATGAAACTAATATGTTATTTATATATTGATAAAACAATTGGCCGAAGTCATGCAAGCTCTATGTACTGATGTTATGTAAATAGTCATATTACTACAAAACTGAAGATTGTATTTATATTTCTTACTGTGTATAGTATATAGGATTATAATTAAAATGTTTATTGTTTACAATCGTTTTATTCATCTCTGAAGAAATTATAGTTATTAAAGGTACAAATTACTAGTAAACTAAATGTATTGTCTAACTTTGGAGTCTAAGAATTTTCATCCCTAAGTCCATACAAACCTTCCTTATAGTTAATTCAACCGATAAACCTAGAAAAATGGAACCTGGATTTAAATGCAGTGTAGAAGCCGTTCAAATAACAATAATTTTCCCGCTGTATTCATAGCATTGTGTCGATTACACTACTGTTGTTGCAGACCTGCGCGGGTAGCGGTTATCACAACGTTACGTGATGTGACCATTAAACTCGTTTGTTTTATATGAAAAGAACCTTTTTATTTGTGTACCTATATTTTTAGGAAAATCTGTTCTAAATAAATAAGACACATGTCTGTAGAAATACTTTCTTTGTGATATGCATCACAAATTCAGTTGTTTACTGGCTATAAAATCGATGCTTTTACAGTTAGTAATACTGAAATACCGGTTAATGATTGAAAGAATACCGGTATTTAGAAACAACCATTAATTATTTCGACGTATTTTGGTTGTAATGTTGGAGAGCCATTATTTAACAAATGTTTTGCTTTTTCTTTAGCTGGCAACGTGATAGTAATTCTTTTGTTATCGCCAACTTTTATGGATCATGCACTGGCTTCACGATCATGCGCGATGCGATCGCTTATCTGGGTTGCAAATGAAAGCAGATTACTATGCTAAGTGAATCCTTTATCGTATTTTGTAAATAAAGGATTGGTTTTAGCGTTAAATAAAACAAATAACAATTGTCTTCTTTTACAACTCTATTAAATAACAAACGCTCACTCTACGTTTAATATGTGCTGTAACTGTATGCCACGATTCTAATATCTGTGTATTTTATTTAATCTGCGCTAAATTAAATAAATTATGACAACACTAGCCCCTGCCAGTCACCAGTCACGTCAGTTTTGGTTAGTTTCAGTTTGTGAT
>DWPQ01002250.1:0-10896 GCA_018251795.1 Perichares adela | reverse complement strand
ATATTCCCTTCCCTAGACTTGCCGGGGCCCACGTCATTAGTTAATAAGCATAATATAAATATAATATAGGTTTAGTGATATGAATCTTTTAGGTATTGATAATATCTGTTTTCAAAAATATATTGAAAAATCTATACAACTATATAAAATTGGACTGCATTTTACCTATATGCATGTGTAAGTATTCACGTAGTAGTTTTTACTTTTTTTGCCTGTGTCTGGTCTGTTTGTTCTGGGCAAACTCTGGAACCGCTGGACCTATTTAGACGGGGTTTCACTTAAAGATAGTTAATGTACAACAACAACAACCCATAATGGTCCAACTGCTGGGCTCGGGTCTCCTTTCATAGCTAATGTAATAAAGAGTAATTTAGCCAATTTTTTTTTCTTGGAAATACCGATTTACGCAGGAAAATCTTTGCGATATACTGATGTCCACGCGGGCAGCACAGCTATATCCCTACTAATATTATAAATGCGAAAGTAACTCTGTCTGCTACGCTTTCATGCTTAAACCACTGAACCGATTTCAGTGAAATTCGGTATGAAGATAAAACTGAACTTGGGAAAGTACATAGGCTACTTTTTATCCGGAGATTCCTTCGGGTCCCGAAGCGAAGCGAGGGCGGTTCACTAGTATTCTATAATTTTAAAAATACATTTCTGTAATATGTTCCTACATACTTCAAATTTATATCTCTTTTCCTCCGAGCTAATCTTCGGAACGACTAAACCAATTTCGATGGGACTTTATCTGGAAGATATAGTTGTGAAGGCGGGGATTACGCGGGAAAAACTTTGTGATTTCTACCCGGGCTAAGCCGCGGGCACCGCTAGTTTGAAATAAGTATTGAATCTATATGGTAACATTGTTTTTTGTTTCAGGTTCACGTTGTCCATATATTCAAGAGGCAGCGGAACGTATCAATTGTGTGTTGTGCGTTTTTGTATTCTCCGTGTATTTTAAACCGGCAGTTGATGTGCTCTTCAAATAGATTTTTTTGTCATAGCTCTAGACAAAACTTTTTAAATTTGTCGGATTCTCGATGTGACTTGTGTACCATACCTACTTACACAATCAAACTAATTACATATCTCAAAATTATTTACATCTAGAAGAAAACCGACAAATTTCAAAAAAAATATCTTTTAAATTATTATAATATGTAATCATGATAATGCCATCCTGCAAGGTATCAATAAAGATTATTTAATCTCATTGGTGTTTTTATGAAACCTACAACACTTTTTTTGTTTTACCGAGCACTAAATAAGAGACAGAAACATAATTTGTGTCATAACTGGCATCATCTATAAAATGTCTTAAATTTAACTGATGGTTCTATTCATAAACCGAGAAACCGGGGTCACATTACCCAAAAAACTGCTTTCCAAGGAAATTTTATGGATACTCTAACTAACATATTCATACAACTTGATAAAATTGATTTATTACTGTTGTCAATTTAAGCTAACAGAAACTGATTAGGAATGAATAAAATTAAATGAGGGTAGACTGCAATGTCATATGACAAATTTAATTCATGTTGGGCTCATAGGAAATCGGTTCCTTTCAAAGTGTGTGGATTGAGTGAGCATATGGCCTTTTAAAGTCAGTCCTAATAATCACTACATCTCTTTTGAATTGTTCTATTAAAATTTCATCATAATCACCAAATATAAAATGTTAACAGTATTATAAAAAAATTAAGTTTAATATTAATCTCAAGGTACCTCAATAATTATAGGTGCCATGATAGATCACAACACACTAAACAATTATTTATTAGTCACAATTCATTCTAATCAAAGTAAACTTGATACCTCTTCTCACATAATAATAATAATAAAGCTTTATTTCATTTCATACAGATATAATATTATGATGATAAATTTATAATTTGAATCATTTCATTTATAATAAATAGCGCTAAAGCTGGATCCACCGTTGGACTCATACCATTATGCCTAAGTCAACAATTCCTTGATAATTCTGACAGCATAATGTTGGCTATTGCATCTATTAAATTCATGTCTCTCTGTGCCAGTTCAATAATCAAGTATATAAAAGACTTTTAGTAAATCAGTAATCCTTCCCCATTCAGCAACTCATTAGCACTCAAAAATCGATGGATTTTGTAGTTAAAACTTAATTTGACGGATGTTATTAAAATTATCTTTTCCTTCCTATTGGTACACCTGTATTTTATGTTTTATGAGTCCTACAAACAGCTTGTAATCTTGTACATCAACAGTATTATCCCCATTAACTATTATTAACAGTACAGTAAAGAACCCATTTAACAAATCTTCCAGGCCGAGTCTCAGTCCTATATGCACCAGAGCAAATTTATGTGCATGGGAAATTAATTATCACTTGCTTCAGTGAAGTATAACATTGCATGGAAACCTGCATACTTAACAGTGTGTGAAGTGTCCCAATATGCACAGTCTAGTGAATACGACCCATAAGCAGTAAATTTGTGCCTTAACTTTAAACATTGTGAGATCCTACAAGTGTGACAGTCAACCATACATAGGTTGCAATAATTATGATAATATATTATTTTGCAGTAATAAGAAACTGATCTGAGCGTTGGACTCCTGCAAGGGGAACCAAGTTTGAAACCTGTACCTAAAATTTTTAGGCAGAAGCATTTTAGAAGTTAATAATCACTTGCTTCAGAGGCAACACTTTACCTGATAGTTGAGATAGCTTGGAGAACTATGGCCTTAAATTAAATGATGATGATTTTAATACGAAATACACTCACTCATATTTAGATCAGTCATCTCTGTTAATAATAAACAATATATTATTAAGCAACTTGTTACCCTGTAATCCTACTAAACACATCACTACTTTTCTGAACACCACATTTATCTGTAGTTAAACTAGTTATGTCAATACTCCTTACTTATTACTCTCTGTCCATGTGACACTGTAAAAGGCGCTAGGGCCAACATCAAAATATCCATTTTAGAAAAACAAGATATTACTCTTGAAATGGAGAACATATAAGTTTCAATGGACCACATGATACCTTTGGCATGTAGGTATTCTACTTCTACATGAGGTATTTTAGTAAGCATACCATTGCCTTACTTCATGATTTTACATGCTGACACAAGCTGCCTGTATATATCCGGCAAGAACCTATTTTGACAATTTTTTTATCAACAAATTTTTCATTTCCAAGAAATTTACCAGTAACAGTGGCACTGTCCCCTCATTACATCATAACTGATGAATTGTTGCTGAAACACCTTCTAATACTAGATTTCTATTCACATATAAAAAATAACTTTCTCCACATAAATATGATGTATAATTTACATGTCAATATAATATCTTCAGTAAGCCTTCTGACAGTAATGCTGTGCCTATACATCCTTCTTTTAAACTCTGCCTCTTTCACGCCAGACTGTTTCCATACTGTCGATGAAATTTCAGCTTCAGCTTTTCCAAATCCTTTAGCTTCATAACCTCCATTCATTTTCGTGGACCCACTGAAACTGCTCTTGCCTCAAACTTTAAGTTATAACGTGAACCGTAATCGTGACACTCGTTTTAGGATTTTTTTGCCATATTTTAGTTATAAAAATTCGCTGGACTTTTATCTTATTTAAGGTGTTTAATTTATTTTGATAACGATGGACGTGAAGTGAAGAAATTAAACACACGAATATAATCACAACCGTTTTGTATATGGCTGGCTGGACATACAATAGCACTATTATGTTAACTACAATTTCGTCATTTTCGTATATTTCATAAATAATATCTTACAACTTACAGTACAGATTTATTTAGTCTATTAATTCAAATTTTGTCGACACAGACACATTTTGGCGGGTAAATGTACCATAACTATAGAGTTGGGACCATAAATTCGTTATAATATTTATTACGATTCGATTAAAGCAAACACTGATTTTCAACTCAGTCTTCCACTGCATTAAAAATGAACGAAGACGTAGAAACATTAATCCCTACTTCCCTATTAATATAATAAATGCGAAAGTAACTCTGTCTGCTACGTTTTCACGCCTAAAGCACTGAACCGATTTTGATGAAATTCGGTATGAAGATAGAACTGAACTTGGGAAAGGACATAATAAATGCTACTTTTTATCCCGAGATTCCTTCGGGTCCCGAAACGAAGCGAGGGCGGTTGACTAGTTTAATATATTTCATTAAATATCGACTGCTAACCTTTCGTTCGGATGATGCAAACGCTTTGTTTTATTTTTATAGAGCCGAAGGATCCTACTTATCTGGTTATTTCAAATATTATATATATATATATTGTATATATTTAATATAATATATATCGTTAATTATAAAACCGCATTCAATAGATAATAATTATTCTTATTATAAGAATTCTCCCAAAAATATCACAATGTTCAATGAACTTTTGTAATACTATGAAGTAGTTTAACAAGCTATCGTTCATTCTTGTCTTGTAAACACAAGTACAATATATTTTTAAGTAGTTGTTCAGTAAAACATAACTGTAATTTCGTTGGATGAATATTCTACCATGTCTATCAGATCGTTGGTTCTTAATACGTGAACTTTTAAAACTCAATAACATCCATGCGTAAATATCAAAGATTTTACTTTTTAAGCAATTTTATGTACTTTAACTAATTTAAATATAATCTATGTGGGCTTATTCAACTTATACGGTGTCTGTAAATACCATAGAGATCTTTTGAAAGGCGCTATATTTTTAAATTATTGATCGTTGCACTGCCCCACGACCCCGCCCTGGCTTGGTGTTAAGTCAAGTATTCGCTCGGTCCGGCATTTTGGTTGCCGCAACGTACTTTGCTGATTATAATTGCCATCGTCAACTGTGTTACTGTGTGAGCGTCTCACCACATAATCTTCGATAAAGAGGAGACGATAGAGACAGGTATGATAAACTGTTTTTAGATTAAAGTATATACAGTTAAAACATCCATAAATTTTATGAAAAAGTTACAGTAAATTAACACTTATCTAGGATTCCTTTGAACTAATTGACTTTTATTTGTACATTTTAGGCATGAAAAAATTGCTGCTAAGTAATATCGGTAATTGTATTTTGTAAATTATTCTTCACTTTTTAAATATTCGAACGTAGGTAGAACGTAGGAAGGTAGTTGAAAATTTTATTTATAAATGTATTTACTGGGTCGCTAAATAATATTTCTATCATTCCTAAACTTTGAATATAACGTAGGTTTGTAAAGCAAATGGGAATACAAAATGGGGTGAGCAATCAGTCATAATAAATATTCGTGGTCAGCCCCTTCTCACATTCAGTAAACCTGATTCATATCTGGGTTGCAGCTTCATTCATCTCTTTGCTAGCCAATAGATATTGATTGTTTAAACTGTTTAATATTTTTGAAAGGTAACAAAAGTATGTATGTTAAAATTGCATAGTATTTTGGTTTTTATCAATCATTTGGCACTACGTACCTACGTGACATTCGAACAAGAAAGTTTTGGTAGAATAGTCACAAGTAGCGTCTAATAACTGATTTGAATGTCCTCGTTTCATACAAAATGTTATATAAATCTTTTCTTTACTGTACAGCAGCATGCCTGACTGCAGTAAGGGACTGAAGAGTACTGCGTCTCGCTGTAAGTTTATTTATTATAAAACACTTATTTTGCCTTACATTCGAGAGTTTAAATTAGTATTATTATTGGTTATTTAAATTATTTTTCCCAACTTCTTTGTATCTATCAATTATATTGGTTATCCATGCAAACAGTTTAGCGCACAGTTTAGTTTAATGTGTCAATGTAACGTACGTACTATGATATAAGAGCACATAAAATCTATACTTCTATACTAAAAATATAAAGCGTAAGAGATTGTTTGTTTGAACGCGCTAATCTTAGGAACTAATGAACCCATTTAAAAAATATTTTAGTGAATACAGTCCATTTATCGAGGAAGGCAATAGGCTATATAACATCACGCTGAGATGCATAGGAGAAGAGCAACAATAAAAAATATTGCGAAAACGGCAATCTTTTCCATGGCAAAACAACGTTTGTGGGGTCACCTAGTCCCGTATAAAATTATTCGATTAGATATTTATGTGGAGAGTGAATAGGCTTTGACTACGGTAGTGCGCTTCACTATCTACGACAACATCACCTCTTATCAATCTTAGTCAAGCACTAACTTATCATATTATATTAAAAAAAGAATATACATTTTTAGAGTCCATCCTGGCGCCCAACATGTTTTGATGTTATTTTAAATACAGTTTCAACAACCAACACTGAATTCCGTCTGCATGTTTTTAATTATTTTTATCAGTCCAAATCTGCACATCATAACAGAGCGTCTAATTAAGTAAATCATAATGCCTTATTTAAAAAAAATATTAGCGAAGAGAGACCAAGCCGACGACTGATTTTTAGATTATTCTGTGTAATGTTAAAAGTCTTCTGCTAATAAAGCTATTTTCGATATACATTCATTCTCCTTTGTTCAAGTATACCTACATAATAATTTCTTTCAAAATTTACCTGAGGACAAATGTATACTTTGCTAGGACGGAAAGGAAAAACATCAAAAAGTGGAAAGTGCCATTATGCATTGATTTGTCACTTTATATGTAGTCTTCAGAAGTTTTTTCAGAAGAATTTTGTCACTGCTAATGTTAGAGCAGTGATAGTTATTACTGCTTGTTTTGTTAATATTTTGTTATATATGTTATTTAATACAAAATATAAAAATAATATTTATGGAGTTATGGTATTAGGGTCCCGGACGTACATGGACGGAGGTTACCGTTTTCCATCAGTTGCTTAGAGCATGTAACAACGGACTGCCTTTCTATTGGGAGCATACAACCACAGTATTACGCAGCCTTGCGTACTATATTTTCGTGGACCCGACACACGTATATTAAATCAAAACAGTCAACAGATGCAATTCACTCACACAAATAACCTCCTCTCTGTACCATGAGACTTTTATGATCGAACTATCGTTTATGAACTCATGTGGTGATGTAAGTAAATGATTTAAGCAATAAATAATCTATCTATATATAATAAAATGCTCGTGTCACAGTGTTAGTTGTTAAACTCCTCCGAAACGGCTTGACTGATTTTTATGAAATTTTGTAAGTACATTCGGTAGGCCTGAGAATAGGTTATAAACTATTTTTTATACCTCTAAGTTATAAGGGGGGTCCACGACCAACATTTCTTTTTTATTTTATGGACAATTTTTTTTTCATAATTTTTTCATGTTGTGGCACCATAAAGTGGAAACAACGTTGGCGGAGTCAGCTAGTTAAATATATATTTACATGTGAAATGGAATACGATCTTTGACAGAATTTAAAGTATTTGAACGCATTTTACATGTTGTAACTGCACAACAAACCATTTTTTATTTATTTGTGGGAGCTCTGATTAGCGATACTTTCGTGTGTCGACTGGTGTACGATTGCATGAACTACTTTTTATAAAGTGAATTGACAAAAAGTGTCATGTATCTTGGTGAGAGGGGTACGCGCGCATTTGACATCTCCCGACAATATATGCTCTAAGATCAGTTTGCCCGTCTGCTCGTTTCTAGCTAATGACAAAAAGTTTAAATATATATTTTGCTTAAATTTTTTTGCTTAAATTTTCGAAGTTAAAAACATGAAGTCATAAATAATACGAATAGAATTTCTATAAACATACAAATACATATATACAAACTAGTAGACCTGGCAGACTTTGTCCTGCACAGAAAAGGAGCGACTGGACCAAGACAATGTTTTTGTAGAATATTGTTTTTATGTGTGTCTTTTTTCCTGTATAGATAAAAAAAATAGGAAAAAAATAGCCTATTGTCATCACAATCGGTACAGCGGTTTGGCCCTGATCACGACACAGACAGACAGACTGAGTTACTTTCGCATTTATAATATTAGTATGGATTGAAAATTGGCCCATTATTAAAACGCTAAAAATATTGTTCATTTTAATTTACTCTACTTTTATCGTACATATGTTGTGTAATTGTGTTATGTTGGAAATATAATTATATTTTATCTTACTAAATTTAAAGATTAAATTTATTTCTCCATTAAAAATTTATAAACTCAAAAGATTAATTTATCCGACATTACCGGATATTACTTACTTAATCGGGGAATTTCATTTCGAGACCCGAAAAGATCATAATCTTTTTTATTGAAAAGTTATTTTTTAATTTGCAACAAAATATGACGAACTATTTCGTATTCATTTTCGAATGTAGGTCATCTAGGCCCCGGCCGGTGCCTGGCTAGATCCTTTAGGTTCGCGGAGGGAGGGGGGCGGTTCGATGCTTCGCCGCGCGCATTCATCAATACATTCACAACTGCGCACTGGCTTGCCTGTTGCACAAATATAAACTCGGATCAGCGGCGGACAGCGCCCGTGTTTTAATTCACCTTCCTCTAAAATTCCTGTTTTGTGATCAGAATCCTTCGAGAGTTTGTTCAGAGAGATGAAAATCCCGGCTAATAAAGGTAGGTATGACTTACTACGCCGAAATCTGTACAGACGTATTTTATTGCGACTGTACTCAAAATCGTACCGAGTACGCGGATATATTTTTACTTAGGGTCAGCGCAGACGAAGGGGTGGTGGCGAAATGAATCATTTAATAATAATTTGATGTTAAATTCAATTTGTTTCTTAATATGATTGAAATTTGCATGGAGAAATCCTTTTACCCTTTGAGTTTTTCTTAGACTTGGAACATAATGTGCAATCTGAATATTTTATTATCTCCAGCGGGCCAGGCGCTATCAGGCGGCGCTCGCAGCAATCGCGAACGCTGCAGGAACTGCGAGATCCTCGAAGCTAGGTGTGTATGATAACTTGTATCATAAACACATTTTATATATACTTCAATATTATGCATACAATGAATGAGTATTGGCTTCTGAGCTTTGATAATATTTGATAACATCCGTTACTCTCGCTACGATTTTCCTCACACTTTATGCGCTCTCGTGTGATGCTTGTTTTTCTTCAATTTGAGAACGACCAGCAACCACCGAGGAGACCGACCATCTGATTGTAAGCGGTGATCTCCGCCAACTAAATTTTCTGATTAGTGACGTATATAAACAGTAAGGATTTGCAGGGAGGAATTAAAGCACAAGATCATGTGTTTTATTTATAAAACAAGTAACAATTAGAAATGGGTCAGGATAAGATTACGGGGGTAAGATATTTTCGCATGACTCTATACGATCGTAAACGTTATTTAAACAAAACTCATTGGCTGTCGTCATCTACGTTTATAAAAACCATTAGCTTCTAGAATTTTTAAACGGAGGAGCTATCATTAATTGATGAGTAAATAAAACTTGATGTCGTGTAGTTTTCTAACGAAGTTTTTTACCGAGTTTTCTTTCATACGATATTTATTACGATTTAGGATCCATGATGCCAAGGTGGCTCTAAGGGAGATCAAGAGGGAGCTTCGTAGAAAAGTTCGTGAACTTCGCAACAAACGCGAGAAGATGAACTTGATCCTGCTCACCGTGATCGACATTTGCGTATGTATTTTTAAAACTTATACGTCCACGTCTAGACGGATTTATGGACAAGAGTGCCGAGCCGTTTGTGTCTTGTTCCTGTCGCTTTTGCGCTTCATCCAGATTCAAATCACAATGATTCGAACACTTCAATATGTAATCTTGTGAAAGGGAAACACCTATAGTAAAAATCATTCTACGTTGCTGAAGAAATCGATAAATATCACAAAACAAACACTAAACAATTATTAAATGCATATATTTGCTGTAACGGGTGATTAATAATTACAATTATTGTTATGTTAGGATCAAGGCAGCCCCAAGCTGAACCGTCGCGCCATCGAGGAGAAGATAAAGGTCAGTCAGTAAGATATCAACATACAGTAAATATATAAATACTACATCAACTTGTTGGTCGCACTGAAAACCAGCAGCCATGGTTTTTCTGCGGCCATATGCTGAGTTTGAACCCTTTTCATCTTTTTATGTTTTCTTTTCATTTACTGGTTGTACTTGTTACACGTTTGTGGGTGTAATAAATAATTCTTTCTTTCTTACTAGTTGCGTTCGCTTGTTCAATTTACCTTCTGCTTCTGCAATTTTATATTTGACAGAATTATGTTTAACACTATGTAAAATTTCATTGTGTTGAAAATTACTTTAAATTGTATTATGCAACTGAACTCACCTGCAATTGGCTGCTGCAAGTTTAAATAAAGGTTGTTTAATATATTACAAATTATAGAACCCGGCATTCGTGCGCGAAAACATCAATCTGGCGAACACCATCGCCTCGCTGATTGAACGCTACCGCGACGAGGTGGGCGACATTGACATCGACTTCGAAGATGAAGATGAGGAGTAATCACTTAACATGTTATCAGGTGCACAACGTTTGTTTTGATTAAACATGTTAATTTTAACATACATCTGTTATACAAGGGAATTTTAAAATTCATTTATAGCACAGTGTGAAGAAACCCGCATTTTACGCACGGTCAAGACCGTGCGCGGGTGTTTATCACAATGCTATAAAGTAATATACGATACTTGTGACCTACGTGGTCTATTATTGCAATACGTTTAACACCCTCGCTACGCTTGGGCGCTAACTCCACTCTGTGCAATGATAGACCATTTGGGTCGCTCGTATCGTAATGTACTATTGTTAAACAAGTAAATTTTATAATCCATACTAATATTATAAATGCGAAATTCTGTCTGTCTGTGACGTTTTCACGGGTAAACTACCGGTCCGATTTGGATAAAATTTGGAATGAAAATAGTTGAAGACCCAGAGTCACACATAGGCTACTTTTTTTTTCAAAAATCAACCCCTAAAGT
>DWPQ01002249.1:0-10902 GCA_018251795.1 Perichares adela | reverse complement strand
CTTGCTTTGGATTTATTTTTTGTCAGGACTTTTGGAGTTTAGTGGGAATGGCCAATTTTCTTAATTGGATTTAAGATCGTTTAAAAGTGGATGTTATCACAGTATACTATTGCCTTGGGTCGAAGGATGTCGGTTGTGATTCCTGAAGGTGATTGAAGGATTCCTTGTATCTAATTGGAATGCCATTGGTTAGTTTACGTTTGCTGTTTACTTTCATAATTAATTTACGATACTATCTAGCCTACGTGGATACACACATGACTACTGTATATTTGTGAAATTTTATAAAGTTTTATTTATTTCAGAGATTTTTTATTTATTTGAAAGGAATAACATTACGGAGTTACTGTCCGTTGACCTACACTTCATCCCAGTCAGTCCCAAAAGATCCAAGCATGAAATTAATGTGTCCTAACTATTAATTTTGTAGCGTACTCTATGAAACTCGTGCTAAGAATAACATTGTCTGGTTATGTATGTAGTAAGTAAGCATATCTTTAGCGTCCCTAAGTCCCCATTATCCAACAACATCCGGGTTCGTCGTGCGCTCTACTCAGCGCAGCGGGCTAAGGGCTTAGGTTCCCGAACATTCTCTGGGTCGTTGAACCGCAACCTAAGGTTTCGGTGCATAGCATTTTGATAATAAAACAATAGGAGAATACATTTTTGAATCGGCCTATTTAAATTCGGTTACGCGTTAGTTACTACATTTGATGAGTGTGAGATTTGTTCTGGATGTCTTCGACTATATTTTTTATACCAATACCCGACAGCAGACGGGATTAATGGCAAGTGGTTAACGCCTCATCGGTGTCTGGAGAACAAATGCATCATAAAAGCATTGCCGGCCATGGAGTAAGCAGTTAGCCCGCTTGGCGACTGGTTTTCCAACGTAGCAACAGAAATGCATAAAAAATATCATGGTTGATAATTAGAAGGAGGGCGGTTACTTGTTTGTTGATAACAACAATAATGCAATAATTAGGAATATGGAAATATATTTGGTTTTGTGTTAAGCTAAGGTTTGAAATTATGAATAGATTTTTTATGCTTTTCTGTTTGGCGTATGTTGTTCTGTCATGTTCCAAGACATCGAAATCTTTAAGTACAGATTTCCTTAACGTGTTCCCAGGTCGGCGACCGGGGCTAGCCTCGAGCCGGTAGATTCGCAGGATACGATAAATTTCAATAGTACATTGACTGCATGCCCTGCACCGGTCTAGTCCTCCATCGTTAGGCTTAGCGCACGACGCGCCGGAAACGGTATGGTTCTAAGCAAGTAAGGCTCGCTTCTTTCTCGTGTACGTGTATATCGCGATTATCATACAAATTTACTTGATGTCATGTACCTGGAACTGCCTATAAAATGTTGCTGTATTGCGCATGTTGCCGTTTTGCACAATCTGCGGAACGTAGACATGCTATTCAGTGAATGTAGTGGCCGTATTAAACCAAATGATCTTTAGAACAGAGCCTTCTCCAAGTGAAAGAAGTTACAAAACTCTTAGAAACTAATTAAATGGAGTTTATACTTACAAGAAAATTACCTTTCATACATTCAAGAGTACGAAGAACTTTGACCTAAGTGTTTCATCTGCGAGAATCCCGTATTTTTTTGTGGATCTTAGGTTTTACTTGCATATACGTGCTTATAATAAAGTATTGGAAGTATCGAATAAACAAAATATGCTTTCTCGTTTCTATCCATTGGCGATTTATTTTGTAGTCTATAACTTAACATACTTAGAATTAAGTTGATTTATCGAGATGCTCGTCCATATTACTATTGATAACATAAACTATGTAGGTAACTATAAAAAAAAAACATAATTATGACAATTTTGTCAGTAAATTTATAATAGTCCAGTGTTATGAACGAAACGTAACACGTTGAGTGCCTGATGAAGATAACAGAGCAAATAAGTTATTTGATATCAATGTTCTCGCAGACAAAGTTGCAGTATAACAAGTTAAATACGAGTAGATGAAACGGAAAGTTAAACTTGTATGACTTAATTATATTCTCAAAGTGCTTAAACTTATTCACCACCTTTTATTAAGTAACTAAGTAATTGTTCCCTATCGGTTTTGTCCATTGAAGGGGAATTCCAATGGGGATTTGCGGAATAAACCACTTCTGTAGATTGTTATTCGTTGTCAAAATTAAATATTAATTAAGTATGAAAGTCATAATTTAAAATTTTAATATTTTTACATTATTCAAACGTTCTTAACTCTAGTAACATAACGAAAGTCTACATAGTGAAATTCCTAATACTGTCTGACTGCCATGAACAGCTCTGGAGCTCCTTCCATAACATAAGTAAACATTTAGCAAACGAAATTGAAAAAAACGGACTGTCTTGAACTAATATAATATAGAGTACAAACAAAGCATAGTAACAAAAATTTTACTTTAGCTTTAGATACTCGAACAAACATTCAATTTTGTTTTGGATTAACAAAAAGCAAAACAAGAAAATCTTGTGGGAGGTCTGTTCAGACTTTCTGCAGCAAGATGCAGCTTCTGCGGTGGCGCAGGCGCTCACAAGATTGCAATTGGTGTGCAACGGTGCATGACTCAATCTGTATTTGCATCGCGAACACACGAATACATGAAGTGACAACGGTATGAAACTGCTTTTGCTTACAAAGGTTCTACAGTAGGTATAAATTATGTTAAATCGTTTTTGCCTACACATATTTTTAGTACCGCTTTATTATATTCATCATAAATTCCTATTCCAGCAAAATGTACATTTATCAAGCAGACATGTGATTAACTTTACATGTAAGATGGTTTCACGTTTCATTTCATGTGTCAGAATAGTAGATTTCTGGGATCTAAAAACTTTATACGGCATAAACCATTTAACATACGTATTTCAAATTAAAATTAGTAGGGAGAGCGCGAAACATTTAAGTGCATCGAATTTGTATTTATACTCCCAATACGATAACATCCACCTTGTTTTGAATGACAATACAGCATAGGGACATCTGTTTACAATTAATTACATTTGATTTCAGTCACAGACGTATTATTAGTACTATTACTCCTGAGGGCAGGGATGAAACGCCTTACATGGTAATCCTTGTGGTGACCAGTACCACAACTTGGCAGCTTAAAGCAATACGAGCATTAGCATGGTTTTCTTAAACTTCGCGTATAACAAATTCTAATGTTGTAGGTATCTAGTAAGTATACAAGGGAAGCTACGCCAAAGAAAATTTGTGTCCAAGCCAGCCGTGACGCGAACGTTTTACGTGGACTAATTTCGTACTGACTGATAATAATGTTTCGCCTATTATGAAATCGCAATTTTTCATAGTAATGTCTCATCTAGTACGTAGTTCATTATACATCCATGGTAAGACCAGTTTACGATTATGTTTTAGTTCAATACTTATTTATTACATTTTCATAATGACGAAACGATTTCGCTTTCAGATATTATTCAATAGCATTCGTGCAAGCCCTAAAGATGTAAACGTGTGATATAAGATATATTGCGCATTGCTCTAACGTAGCGCCCCAGGGAAACAGACATCCATAAATCATTCTTCGAATGCATTCGACAATCTGAATGTCGATAAATAACTACCGACTAGAATAAAATTATTACTATTCGATTTAGCTTCTATATGGTGACGTCAATTTATGATTGAAACTCATCAGAATGAGATAAAAAGTCACATAAACTATTTTAATGCGTTTAGTTTACTGAATTGGAAATATTATTATTAAAAGACATAGTATCATAATCATTTTATTTCATCAAATATGAACGTCTCTGAAAATCGGACTTAGAACTTAAGAACTTAGGACATAGGAAAACTACACCTGAATGTGCACACTATATTATTATTTGCAATTGTTATTTAGGTATCTCAATATTGTTTAAGTCATAAAACTTTAAATGTTCTAGTAAGACATGTACAGTCGCTAGATTTATCTTAAATGGATTGTAGGTATAGATAAGACTTAGTATTAGAGAATATTTGCATAATTCTAGACTATTACGCGTGTGCGTGAGCGGACGCAACTTTGCAATTTAAGCTGATATGGCTTGTCTAATGTTATTAAAACCGACACCGGTTCTGGACACTTTTTATATTTATATACTCAACTATGTATAAAAAAGGAAGAAAAGGAAGATATATCTATGTACGAAGTATAAAAAGTATCAAAGACTGATGTAGGTTTTAATAACATTAGAAAAACCATATAAGCGTGAAGTACGGCTTGACAAGTTGCGTCCGCTCACGCATTCGCGTAATGATCGCGAATTACGCAAATATTCTCTAATTCATCCATTTAACATAATAGGAAACATTCCGTATAAGGTATTTTGCTATAATTAACTATGTATCTCTTCTTATTTATTACAAAATTTCTTGTGGGAAACCATGTCGTGGCAGTTATTTAAATTTATGTTGTGTGATAATTCACTTGGTGAATTTCTCGGCCGATGATTGGGGTTGGTAATTGCTAGATTCTCGTTAAGTTATGTAACCTTTGATACCAACTGCACAAAAAAAATCTACAAATTATTAAAATTTTCAATCAATAACAAAATTATCTACAAACAAAACATTGAAATAAGTTCACTTGCAGATCTTTTTGTCTGCTTGTCACTACTGAATTGTGCAGTATCTGCTGGTAAAAAATTTTTGAAGAGTATCATGACATGCTATTTTGAGGGGTTTTTTCGCTTATATTTATGATGGTTTAGGCTTGCTCTCCGTACAGCTAAGAAAAAAAATGGGCATAAATTTAATTAAAAATACTACAGCATTTACTGAATACTTTTATCTGTGCTCATGTGTATCTGAGAGAAAATAACTAAAATTAGCTATTAAAACAAGAAGTCTGCTACACCTTAGAACCACTTCATTTTTAACGGAAATAATCCACCACCGGTGAGACAGTGAGGAGTAACTTGGCCCTCGTGTGCGTAATAAGCACAAATTACGCAAATAATCCTCCACTAATTTACTCCACTTAGCATAATACGAAGGGCGATGTTTAACACTGAAGTATGCAGTGGAATATACAGAAATAGTTTTGCGTAACCTGAGAATATAGAAATGGTTTTGTTTAAATTCTCGATATACATAATTAAGCGTAGTTACTTACGTCTTCTGTTGATTATTATTACGCAAGTTTGTGAAGTTCGCTGAATAGTTAAAGATGAGTTTGGACTGACTGTCGGATAATAAAGTGTCGAATAACCAAGGATAACCGGGTCTCCCATTCCTGGATAATGTGTCAAGGATAATGCCTGGATAATGTCAGCGATACCTTTGATGATGTGACGTCTATCGTGTATTGGCGGTGGTGACCACTCAACATTAGGTTGCCTGTCTGTTCATCTGATGGTTAGTGACATAAAAAATAACAGTTAATAACATTGAGATACAAAAATCAATGTTCGCTCATTCTGTTGAACAGTCACAATGATATGACCTTAATTGATCAAGTCGTTTACAAATAACTCTAACCCACAGTAGCAGTAACGATTACGTATCTGTCTACAAAGATTCCCAAAATAAACCGTGTGACAAAATGACAAAAGCTAAATATAAAACCGATTCAAATCTTTGTCAATGTTGTTTTTCGGTAGTAAACTATTCGTTTATTTACGGAGTCGTTTAGATTTAAAACCATAGCATGTAGGTAATTTATTACATTCCAAGTATTACTTATAAACACATTAATTACATTGTAACTATCTCTTTAATATACTTTGTAGTGAGTATATAATGAGCTTTGTTTTTTTGTACATAATGAAGTTGAGAACTTCGGACTTTTAAAAAAGTTTTTATAGGTTTATGTAGACTTAAGTGCTGTGCTTGTTTTAATATCGAAGTTGGTATTTATGACCGTCGTAAAGAATTTAATACTAAAAAAATCTACTCCAGGTAAGCAATCTTAAGTAAGTACCATAACAAAGTTATGTGGAATACTTTACAAATGTCAAAAACGTTTACTTTTATCAATAAAACGTTACTATGTAAAACCAACACTTAGAATTAAACTACGGAAATCTACTTTACGAATCTGTATTAAGTTGGTAATAATTTTATGTAGAATAAGACACTAAGCAGGAAACATGAACTATCCGGGATAAACGTGGGCGAGGATAGGGACAAGACCTGGTCCATTATTAACTTTATGGCGAGAGTGCAGCGTGGCGCATGGCGCCTACAAAGTATTATGCTAATGCACAAAATCGTCAGTAATGCATGGGCGTATAATATAAGGCTCAACTCATACCTAAGAAAATTATAAAACATGCTAAAAATTCTGCATTATGCATCATATTCAATACATTAGTATTTTAATACTTTAGTCACACAGACCAAAAATAAAGGTTACGGACTAAATTATCTATACGCGGGTTCGTGATTTTCGCCGGAAAATCGTAATGACACACTGTTTTCCACGCGTATAAGGTGCCGGCACTGCTAGTGTTATAAAATACAAAAATGACGTCATATGGTTTGTTTTGTAACGCCTACCGTACATAAATCACCACCAAGACCCGTCTGGTACGATAGAACGCAAAATGAACAGTCCTCTCTTTGTAAA
The DNA here is from genome assembly GCA_018251795.1 of Perichares adela. NCBI lineage: Eukaryota > Metazoa > Arthropoda > Insecta > Lepidoptera > Hesperiidae > Perichares > Perichares adela. The sequence goes on along the minus strand of DWPQ01002249.1, from coordinate 4,307 downwards.
CTAATGATAAAATAATAATAATTATTGATTTGCTTATTGGTTATAGCAGAACATTACCAAAATTTTGACAGGTGGATTCTGATGAAAAAATCAGAATGCCTGACAGACCAAGGGTTCGATACACGCCTGGAACAGATATTATTAGGCAGTAAAACTCTCTTAAAGTAGATAAGTGCAGCCTATGTTACATTTATAATTTGTATATAATTATTGTATGTACGTTGGTTTTGGTGTGTGGTGCATCTTATTGTAATTATGCCGCTGACGAGTGTTGTCCGACATTGGACAGTAAGTGGACTGATGACTGATACTATCGCTGCGCAATGACTACTGGATCTTCTTATTGTATTATACGAGGACATAGCTTGTATTATTTTTTATGTGCCTTGTTAATAAATAATACGTCCGTAAAACCTATATGCTATAGCGTCCAAATGAGCCATTTTTTAAATTAGCCTCAGAAGCGATCTATAACAAGCATGTCCGCAATCTTTATCGATTTATGTAGAGTATAAATATGACTGCACTTATCCAGCGTGCTGGACTTAGGAATATCCTCTGGATGTGATAGCAGACCAGAGTCCAGCAGTGGGACAATTGTGGGGTGTGATGATGATGATTCAAGGCAAAAGAAGTGTAGGACGAAGAAGAATATCGTGGCTAAAGAACTTACGCCAATGGTTCAAAATGAGTACTCGGTAACTGTTCAGTATTGCTGTATTAAAAGTGAAAATTGCCAATACGATTGCCAAACTGCGAGAGCGGGTGGTACCCTAAGAAGAAGAGAAGAAGATGATGATGATAAGCTTGACCTGGACCGAGCTTATGACGGTGAAGAAACACGCTGAAACTATGAGCACTTGTTGTTTCGATTTCCTATTAATAATCTTGTCGTGGACCCTACCGTATTCCGACATCATAAATTACTTATTCGTCATATAAGACACTGGTTTATAAAAGGTTAGCTCAATAAGTACGCAATTTTTAAGCTTCGGAATTTTAAGAGTAGGCCTGCTGATATAATTGCACTAATTAAACACAGTTGAACATTACCTACAGTGCGACTGTCCGCTCAAATAAGAATTAAATAAAAAACGAGTCGAACATAAATATATATATAGCAATTTCAATTCAATTACAGCTTTATCGTTCATCAACAATTGTAACGAGTGCTTAATTTTCGCGGCACTCCAATAAAATAGTGACTTGTGTACATTGGGCTCGTATTACCGGAGTAAACGTTTACTTATGCCGTCAATGGTGAATAACGAAGTATCGATGAGATCATTTTTAACCATTTTTGTGTAGAAAGAAAAAAATTGAAATTTGCATTGATTATATACGGTTTTATTTAATTGAATTGTAAGTTTTATCGGTGCATTGAAATGGTTTTATCTAAATATTTGCTTCAGTACAAAACGGCGGCCAATTGATGTAGTATGTAGACTGAGCCGAGAGTATTATTTTGGTTGTTTAAGAAAATATTTACAGTTTTATATTTAATTATAATCCGTTCTGTACTATTTTTGTTATATTTTAGTACTAAAGCTAAGCTTGATTTAGATTGTTTAGTTTTAGGTTAAAACTCTTAATCTTTTAGATATTTTTTACATAATAAAAGCAATTTGTTAGATTCCGTTTTTTTTTTCACAACTTAATTAGTAAGTATCATTCAAATCTGATGTTATGGAGTGATTAGTGCGGGATGTAAGACTGAAGGCTTATTTATTTAATTAAAGTAGCATCATACAATATAGTATTATCAGGTCAACTCTCCATCGGCGCGGTTGATGGATGCAGGGAGCTTTGGTATCGGAGTATCGCATCGGAGCGTACGCACAATGTCCAATAAACTAGCCGATGTTATCTGATGCTGTAAATGAATCAATGCCTTCGGTTGCGTTTCCAAACTTAACACCGCGAGCTGCTAATTTATGAACTCTCCATTGCTTGTTGTACAATGTACTTACTCGTATATCAACGAAGTGCCCTATATTTGCAGAGCAGTGTTCTCGAGTTCACTGTATAAAGTCGTTTTTTATATTAATAGCCAGCAAGCGGACGTTTGATACTAAAAGGTCACTGACGCCCGAAAACGTAACATTAAAGGGATCACCAACGCGTTGCGGGGCATGATGAAGTGGAAGACCAGCATATCAATCGATTACCTTTTAATATTTATTTGGTAAATAACAACATTACCTCAGTTTGAACTGGTTTATTAATTATGTGAAAACGTATTTTCATGTTAATTAGGGCAAGAAAATCGTTCAGAAAGAATAATGAGTGCATTTAATAATAAACATTTCAGATTTATTCTGACGCCTGTTAGAGTGAGTTTGTTTTTATTTTCAGTATAAATTAAAGAAAATAGTCAAAGGCTATAGTCGAGATTGAATGATAAGTGGTGTGTTAAAATAAGATTTTTTAATTATTATTTTTATTTTTGGTTATACAGGTTCGTAAAATGTAGATGCCATTACAATCTGTAACGTAAAATGTTATTGTATAGGAATATAAAATTAATGATTGAAAAACGTTTACCATTTACAAACGTCTTTTTTATCAAAATTCTAATTAGTGATTTCAGTAAGTAATAATCTTTCCAGTACTCTTCCACCCTAAGACATGGGTTACAAGGGTGATAATAAAGATATCATTTATAAATCTACATATCGATTATTAGCACGAAGTTGAAATGTCATGGGTCAAAGAATAATTGTGTCTTGTACTAATCTTTGACGAGCGTCATCAGTCAGCAGATAAGATTGTACTATGTAATGATATATCACTGGAATCTGACTGGATTGCAGATAAAGAAATTATTGACGTGAAACGGACATGAATATACCATTGTTCATATAAAGAGAGAAAAAAACGTTTACCAACTGTCATTTTAGTACTAGTTACTTTACATTAATATATGGTAATCAGCTTGGACGAATAATATGGTAATCGTAAATAACCAAGACCAAGTACGCATTTATCTATCATGTAAATGTCTGTCCCAGTAGAGAATAGAACTCGGAAACCTTTACTAGGTACTGAGGGCCACTAACACCGTCTGTATGTTGCCCATTTCATGTTCACGTAGATTGTACCTTAGTTCCTATCGACATCTCCCTTCGCGTACATTGGCCCAATTGTTTATTATAAAAATGATCTCTGGAGAAGTTGTATCGCAGTGACCTTCAATAGAAACAACAATAAATATTTATATTTGATGTTGGTTACAAATACCTTAATCGTGGATGTCAATGACCATTTCATATCTATTGGATTTTTCCTAATAAAAAAAGCACAAAATCACGTAGTGTCGTCGGATAAAGTTAAAATGCTCTTAGCTGTATGAAGAGCTGGCGATCTAAACATATTATTTGAAGCTTGTTTATTGCACATTTTACTAAAACCCATGCTTCATGGGTCGTAAACATGGCACTAATTGTCAGTATATTGGCAAAACGACGGCTGTGTCGGGAACGCTGCGTAAAAAGTAATTTCTCGCCTAGATAAGAGACATCTCTTCTATCTACACTGTATTGTAAATTGTGAATGGACGCAACCCAGGGCTCTTTATCTTTATTCCACTCAAGTCACGCTTATAAGTTTATGGACTTGTTATTGACTATGTTAAGTATACTTAGTCGAATTATAATGGGTTTGATTACGACATCTATGATAATACTAGTGGACTCGGTAGACTTTGTCCTGGTCGGAAAAGCAGCGAATGAAAACAATGACGTTGCTGGAAAAACTTAAAAAAAATGGAAAAAATGTACCCTATTTTCATCAAATAATTCACAAAGACCACTTGAGATTTTTGATCTTTACCTGTTTAGTAGAGGACTTTGAACAATAGCTGTATTTTTGGCACCATAAGGAGCACTTAAATAATTTGTACATTGGTGTTTTGCGAATTCGGCATAATGGCCATTACAATTGTTTTAGCAATTTGCTTCTGTTGATTATCGTCGTTATTACAAGGAAATGAACGTTCGGCCAATGTTCCCACACGTCATTATAATAACATTACCGATTTATTTCGCTACACACGATTGCACAGAAATAAACTTTGCATCTAAAAGGCATTACATTTCTTAAGTTACGGTACATCAAAAGAGCTTTATCATAATGGTGTCGTGTTATATGAATGTCATATTGTGGTCATTTGTCAAGAAAATAATCTATCGATTAGGAAAACTATTGTCATAGGCTTTCTTATTACATTTATTTTATTTACTTATGTGCTTATGTCACCTCTGAAAAGAGGAAACAAATGGCAAACATAATGCCTAATGGCATTGTCT
>DWPQ01002248.1:0-10904 GCA_018251795.1 Perichares adela | reverse complement strand
AACAGTTTTTTATCTAAAAACCCCCCACTCTCGTTTTCTTCGCATTAACATTTTAAAGTAATTGATGCCATATGGAGTCGTCGGACACATTATGCCATAATGAGTGACATAGTTTTAACATTAATATTTATTTTATTGCACTATAGCGCACGGCGTGTTTCTTTTCATTGTGAATTGCTTATGCGATAGATAACCATCAATTAATGTTTAAAATTTTATTTTTGTATTTAAATTGGAAAAAATACACGAAAATGAGACGATAATAGAAAAATAAACACTTTTTTGTGTACAAAATATACGTTAATATTAAAAATGTATCAAACGAAATGAAGTGTGTAAATTAACGACTGTTTGTAAAAAGTTTTCAGAATTATTATGACTCAAGACAGTTCGGATTATTTTAATAACTTTCCTACTTTAGCTAAAGTGGTAATAATCTCATTCATCCATTCCAAAGCTAAATTTGGGTGTTCTCCCATAATGTAAGGGGTTTGAGTCGTCGTTAGAATTTACACTTCTTTGACAAATTAGAGAAACTTCAACATTGGAACTCAGATCCACCATGCGGACGAAAGACGTTCAAAGGACTAAGCTATAACTACTTTCACTATTAAAATAAGACAATAGTTTAATTGTAAGGTTATTAAATATTTTATTCAATAAATAAATAAATTAAATTGAGGTACTTGTACATGGCAACAACAGACATTCTTGAGCATTACAACACACAAACAAGGAACGATCAAGACAATTGACCGTTGTACGCTAATGACTGGGCATCATTCACGTTTCTGCTCCAACCCTGGGCTGGCTCATAGGAGTATCCCGGGTGCTCGTCGTGATGATGTGGAGGGGAGAAGCTGATGCCACCTCCAGATGAGTGGCCCTTTGAGAGCAGTTTCCTTACTAGAGTGAAAGCGTTCATGGCAAACGCAATCTTGCCAAGGAACACGGCCTTGATGGCAGCGAAGGCAATGATTCCGAGGAATAGAGGGATGAGAGCGGCCAGTTTCAGTTTCAAGAGGAGGAGAAGAGGGAGGAGCTGCTTGATCTTCTTCTTTTTCTTACCGCGAGCTGGAAATTGAGATTCAAGAATTAGAAACAAGTAATAGAGTAACTAAAAACTAATAAACTCTTCAAGTATTTACACTTGTAATTACTAGAAGAACTATTTAGCTGTAAGACAAGTATACGGTAATGAAGCTGTAAGTAATATGCTAATTGAAGAAGAACACGACTTCTGTTAGTAGCCTAATGGCACGTTTATTTTAATAAAGTTGTCACTAAAGTAACCATTCAAGTTATTCTGCTGTCATCTGCTTGCTTGCTAGATAATACATGCTATATTACCTTCAGTAAAGTTAGGTCCAGTTTTTAAACTATCAGGTGTAAAAATATCTTTTGGAGACAATACTCGTGTCTGCTTTTAGAGTATTGCGCATACTAAATAATCTTGTAATCTATTTTTAAATGAATAGCTGACTAACAAGCAGCTAGGCTACCTAAAGGTCAGTGGTCACACTGCCCATGGACTTTTACAATACTAAGAAAGGCACCACTAACGTAATGCCTGCCTATAAGTATCCGCGTATTATCTGTATGCAGTTATCCTACAAACCCATATAATACGAAGATTTAGCAATTGTGAAGATAGATTGTATCAACTCGTTGTTGAATACGTGATGTATAATTTTAGAAAAAATATTATACCCATAGAGGTACCTCGTCTTTTTATTCCTTTTTCCTGCCCCAAACATACATTCTAAACTCAAACATTTCTAGGACTTGCACCATACATAGAAATGTGCACATAAAATCCGTTAAGACCTGTTGTGAGAAATTCCAATGGGCCATAAATTTGTGGTAAGTCAACTTGACGCATGTAAACACGCCTTCGAGAGAAAGCACGCATTGTTTTAAACAACCGCGACATTTTGAGGCAGGACGCAAACTGACGAGCATTGAAGTTGAAAAAGCTGTTTATGTGCTTGAGACGAGCTTTTCATATAGCAGAAGAACTTTAAATGACAAATTTTTTGCCATTTTATCTGAAGTGATTGATACCAGTACACTAAGATGAATTATTTCAATGATAATGCACAATGTATCTGTAACCACTTTAAATGCTCATCCTGTTTCCGGTTTATTACCAATATATTATGTTTTTAACACCGATTTACTAAAAATTATATCTATTAGTTATATTTAAATTCTTTTTTTCTAACTTCCTCCATAGCTAAGTATAATCTAAAGATATTTGCATTGCAAATTCTAAAAACGAGAACCAGCATATTAAATTTTAAAGCACTATCAGTAAAAAAAAAAACGATAGTTACCTTCCTCATCCAAATCCCTCGACTCTTCAGCACCGTCTGTTAAACGCAACTGCAGTACGTGATTATCTAAGAAGTCTCCAACGTTGGTAGCGATTCTCTCTTCGAGTTGAGCTTCCCTTGCTTTCGGCTCCTCAGCCAAAGGCTCAAAGCTGCGCGCCGACCTCGACGAACCAGTATTGACCAGGCTCACGCCATCAAAGAAGGTTAGGTCTCTAGCGCCGACGAGTCTTTCCGTGATTTTGTAGGCTTTTTCCTGGGAAAAAAAAAAAATTTCATTAGCTTTTTCATGTTAACGAATAAGACAGAGTCGGATTCTGAACCTAAAAATGAGCGACATTGATCTAAGACTTGGGTTCTGAACTCTCAACATGTCCTGTAGTCAGTTTTTACTCTACCTGATCTTCTAATGGAAAATAATGTGTATTTATAAATAAGAGCATCTGAACTGAAAACATTGAAAAATAGTTTTTATACTGTAATATTTGACGTAATAACACGGTTGTATCACTACATAGTATTCTACATAAAAATGGTTATTGTGTTTGAAAATTGACTTTTTATTGTTTTCAATTAACCTTCAATTAGATTTAAATTATCTATGTAGTACACATAAAATATTACAACCACATATTTGCATATTAATGTATAACTAGCGACTTTATCACTACCACAATGAAAACGATATGAGGTAGTTTTTAGAAATTACAAATATAAACTGTGTAAAATATGTACTGAATAACAAATACATAAATATAGTACAATGTCAGAACATAGAAAGATAGCAAAGATTTTGAAGAGAGATAAGTTAACAATAAGTGAATAAAAATTTATACGACGGAGAAAGACGAAAAGCAAACGGAGATAGAAATTTATAGCTAGAAAGAGAGATAACATTTATTCGATCGTTTCTAAAACGAGTAAAAGATTTGTGGTCCTAGAATACGAATCGGCAATACGTTCCACAACTGCACTTATTCGTATTGTAATAACGTACACAAATAATAAGTATTTTAACTTCGTAAAAATATTACTACAAAAAGCTCCGTGGTACTGTGCTTCGTTAAATAAAATTACGTTTTTAGGAAAATATCCATTCTGAGATCTTTTCAAGCCAAGGTTTCAAAGATTCAAGTTCAAATCAATAATCCCATATTTATAACGGAACTTGACAACAATTTACGAAGAAGCACTGATTATATGCAATTAACGTTACGACTCTTTGTCTAATTAAGATAAAATGTAATCCGAAAACGCTCCTTTACGTATTTCTAAAACTAATTAACACCAAATTAACTGGTCAATGACTGTTTTTTCTAATGAGATGTTAAATTAGTTGGGTAGATCCGTTATGTTTGTGTTCAAATAGACTTCACCTAATTTGAACATGAACTTAACATCGTTTGTGGTGTCCTAATAATGAAAATTTTCCGTGAAAACTTAACACGTTTTTTACTCGGTCACTATGCAGATGAGAGATATATTGAGATATGTATTTTAAAATTCACTAATTGATTTTGTACTTATTCAGAATTGATTTGAAGATTATTATTATTAGTCACACACACATCACAAAATTCACCTTTAAACACAGCGATGTATCATTTTCAATACACTCAGAAACTGCACCCACAAGGTTTTCTGCTAACCCATGTTCCACTGGGTTGCAATGCACTGTTGCCAGAATGGCTAAAACTGTTATTTTTCTCCACATTTTTTTTATTTTCCTTCTAAACGAAGATGTATTTCGACAACCAACGTTGATATTGTTATGGTGTCTTCCCAAAAATCTGATGGATTTTATCCTTCGACTCCCCACTACAGTTTCTTATTGTGACGTAGTATGTGTGTACTGTTTGACGACGTATGCTAACTGATCGACTGTGTAAGCGGTAACGTAAGGATAAGTAGAAAAATAAATATTGAATGTTAGAAAGCGAAGTTTGCCTTTACATCCAAATAAATACTTGCTCTTACGGCGTTTGTGAAGTTAGTGTAAATGAAACGAAAGAAAAAGTGCGAATGTTTGAATTTTCATCCGCACCCAAGAAACATCTGTATGCAAGCTGTTCGTACATGCTAATCACACGTCTATGCCATTAACAACAAAACCGAGAATAGCATACGCACGACCTATTAAATAAGAGTTTCTTGTGCTTACGACTGCTCTTGTATAAGTGAAAATGAATGACAAGTGAGTTAAGTAAGTTTTGAAACAGGAATAGGAATTAGATTCACCGAAATATATTACGTTATATCGGAATTTATAAGTCCCTGCCTTTAACATTTCTATCTTAAATCAGTTTTCAATATAGACAATTAAAACGAAGTTTGAAAAATAATGCTATTCAAAGTTGGGATAGGTCAGTTCAAAAATACATAAAAATAAATAAAAACGTAACATAAAAAATTTACTTGCTTACTCTTGCATGATATTTTCCTAATTTTATATGAAGCTATTTTTTAATAAACAGTTTTGAGGTCACGATAGACCATGTTAAAACCGGAAAGGTCGATGTTGGCCGGAATTTAAACTTTCTGTCGCATCTTTTCCGTCATTTCTACGCGACGTCCGGGTTTGGATGTCGTATTTCAAACAATTATGTTTTCTGCGGAAAACGTCACACGTATCTTACACATCAAAAATTTGTTATTCTAAATTCAAAATGTTGGGATGTGAAAATTTTCAGAATTCAAATTTTGACATTGAAATTTTGTGTCAAGAAATTTTCAAATTCTGTGTATTATTTCAAAATGAGTGAGGTTTACAAATCGCTGTGTCGGTAGAGTATTGAAAACATTGAATTAGTTTGTTATTAGTTTGTAGTATTATTTGGCTGGCTGATTATTGTATACCTGTGTGTATGTATTTTTATTTATGTGGGTTGTTGGTATTTTTATTTATATTGATTATTTGAGTTCTGAAATCAGCTGTAGTTGTGACCATGAAAATACCACAGTGCGAATTCGTAATATGGAACAGGTCAATTTAAGTTTCAAATCCTAACGTTACGGATATCTTCCAATATGATTTAACGACTACTTATAGAATCGATCGATAATGGAAGCTATCGACTTACGACTAACATACAAATAAAGGAAATTGAATTTGAAAAGTTGTCGAGGGGTTCGAAATACGAATTCGCTTAATTTTATCACCGCGGACAATAAAATACTTAACATTAACGGGTACTTACGATGTTAGTGTTTGGTATCTGTTTCATGGTAGATATTTAAATTGTATAAAATGAAATCGCTTCCGCTGTCTATTAGCTTCGAACTAAAAAACTATCAAACGGATTTTAATACCGTTTTCAGCAATGGACTGAGTGATTCACGAAGATGGTTTATATGTATTTTTCATATCTTAAGTAATAAAAATCCACCTAAAACATATTTTTTTTTTGAAAATACTTCATTTCTTTTTTTTCATGTGGCATAAAAAATATACACCATTCTTAATTTTCATCTTTCTATCAACCCCTATTTTTGAATACCAAAATGTTTAAAACAAATCATTAATATAGCGATACTACGTTTGCAGGGTCAGCTAGTATGCTCTGAGTGTATCTGCTAGTATGCTCAGCTCGTGCAAAATATTCAACAGGAACTGTACCCAAGACCGCTTGTGAGACAGACAGGTCATAAAATTCAAATTCAAATGAATTTATTCGCAATAAATGTGGGAGTACAATGTTACAATACTATAAGTCAGTTCACAGTTTTAGCTATTCGCATAAGCATGCAAATATTTAAATATACCTAATTATCTGATTAATAGTAGAAAAATTATATGTCACAATTGAATTCATCTACTAACTGGGTTACTAAGACAATATGGCTATCTGCGAAGTCGTGAGATGACTTGTTCTGAGATGACCTAGTGTGAGGAATTCGGAAAATAACTTTTACTATGTTTTACTATACTAATTCATATCTATATTAATATTAAATGTTTTAACATCTATACTAATATTATAAAGAGGAAAAATTTGATTGTTTATTTATTTGTATTGAATAGGCTCCGAAACTATTGGACCGATTTGGAAAATTATTTTACTTGACATACATACATAACAACCTATAACTATCCTACAGCTGGGCTCGGGTCTCCTCTCAAAATGAGAGGGTTTAATTCCATAGTCCACCACGCTAGCTAAGTGCGGGTTGGCTCACCTTCGAGGACATTATGGATATCTCTCCAGTGTGCAGGTTTCCTCTAAATGTTTTCTTGCACCGAAGCAAGTGATAATTAATATATCATACGCACATAACTTAGTAAAATGACGCGCTGGATTCGAAGGCACGACCCCCCGTTCGGGAGACCAACGTTCAAACCACTAGGCTATCAGTGCCCAGTAATTAACATTAATAACTAAAGCCGTATGCTATATCCAGTTTGATTTTATAATATCAATAAATAAAAATCCATCAAAATGATGTGTATCCGATAACTTATATAACATCAAAAATCTTTCTAATTGGTTATGCGATATCGATTAGTTGTTAAATCGATAACCATGAATTGATATAACATTTGATGTTTATATAACAAAACTTATAGCGAGAATCGGTAAGCGCTCAACGACGCCTATGGACGTCTGCGACACTAAAGAAAAAAGAAGAAAGAAAAGAAAAAACTATTTATTCACAAAATGCTTACTACAACTAATTTCACGAAATAGGTAATTTATATAAAGAAACTAAGATAAATAAGGTACAACACACAATAATAAAATTATGAAGGAAATAGGAGAAATAGGAAAATAGTAAGTACTGTGGAAAGGGATCGCACTCCGCACTTGCTGCGATGGTGATTCACAGCGCTGGTATTCTGTGCGTACCTTCTTTTTATTTTGTGTCACGTAATTCTGCCAGTACGTATGGATGTTTGCATTCAACTTTTACTTTTAATTGCATGCAATTCAATTGACAATTGCATGAGGATATTAGGTATCGATTTTGAAAATTATTAATAATTTACAATTTATAATAATAAATAAACGCTGACACACACATACCCCTGCACTAGGATTCCCTGTATCGCGGCTGGCATGGACAACACAAATAACACATCACTAACACTCATGACCCAAGAACAAACATTTATCTGTCACATAAATTTCTGCCTTGGCCGGGAATCGAAACCGGGACCCCTCGCTTCGTAGTTAGGGTCACTACCAACTAGGCTACGGGGTAGTCCGATTACACCTCATTCTATATTTTTTTAATCTTATGTTGTAAGGGGGGCCCACACCCAACATGATTTTTTTTTGGGCAAATTTTTTTTTATGTCGTCTCTCCTAATTACATACAACCCCCAAATTTCACCTTTCTATCACCAACCCCTATTTTTTTACACCAACTTATATATTTCGAAACAACGTTGGCGGGTTCAGCTAGTTATATTATACAATTGTACGTCTACCTTCAATACTCTATTTATGTCCTCACCCAAAGGTTGTCTGGTAGAAATCGCTGCCCTAGCGATAACACCGCCTTTTTATGTACGTTTTATGTTTGTTAAACCTATTTCATTATGGTGTGACCAATAAAGTATATATTGTATTGTATTACTAGCTTTTATGCCCTATTTGCAGCGCCTTACAACCCTTTTTTCGAATTAAAAAAGTAGCCTATGTTCCTTCCCAAGCTCTAGACTATCTCCGTACCAAATTTCATCTAAAACGGTGCAGTAGGTTCGTAGGCTATTCAATACAAAGAAACAAACAAACAATCAAATCTTTATTCTTTATAATATTAGTATAGATTAGATAAATAATTATCAAGATGCAGTTTGTATCTACGGTAGTAAAGCAATATACTACAAAAAAATAACTTTTTCAATTAACTCAGTTTGCAACAAGAGCAATAACAGAGCAGCGTATTTTATTATCTTGCTTGGCAAGTTAGTGCTTCTACTGAACCGCCCTCACTTCGCTTCGGGGCCCATAGGTATCAGCCGCGTAGGTCCCGCTCCCGTAGGAATCTCGGAATAAATAGTAGCCTAGGATAACACGTAGGATAAAGAATAACTTCTGGAAGATAAGCTATAATACTGCCAAGTTTAATCAAAATCCGTCAAGTAATTTTTTCGTGAAAGAGTAACATACACAGTTACATACATACACACACACATACATACGTACATACATACATACATACATGCATACACATCCATACACACATATACACATATACACATACACACACACAAACACACATACATACATCCTCATAAACTTTCGCATTTTTATTATTAGTAGTATAATTCCACGTACACAAGCATTACTTACCCCAGTCCTGTACAAATCGTTCGTATGTGTTCTAAACATTAATACTGTAGTTACACAGTTACGCAGAAGCACAAAATCACCCAAACATTGACCATGAATCATAACGATTAAGTAATTGAGCTCAAGTACAGCAATTGTACGTAACGCATTGGTTACTGCATTTCAAAGGAGAAAGTGCGACTTACGACTGTTTGGAGCCGCGCCGCTGGGAATGGGGTCACAAATTTTGGGAGAGGTTTGGAATGATGTAATATTAGCACTTGATTGGGTTGTCAGAATGCTTTTTCTTTTTTTATAGCGCCTATATGAGGTTTTAACACGGTTTTACTAAATTCTGTTCTATTCTTACTCTACTTGTTAACTAATGAAATGTAGGTTGCTATGTTAATATTTATGTTGTGAGAGATTGAAGTGATTTTGTCTTACCTGATAAATTAGATTTTGCAGGCCAGCCAAATATAACTATTCGTTATTTATTTTTACTTCTTTATGTTATTGTGCAAATTGTTATACTAGTATGTGTGCAAAATTGATAATAAATTATAATCAGGATGCATGAGATTAAGTTACATTAATTGTAGGTCATTAACAAAATTCTTATATGTAAATAATATATTATTAAAAAAAATATTATGATGATTCGCAAAAATAATTTTATTTAGTTTCATTATGTGAATAGTAAAATCGAGTCAAAAGTTTTAAGAGAGGCGTAGAGTGATGCAATCATAGCTTTATATTGACTAGGCTGTCTGTGCTTTTTCTTTTTTTATAGCTTTTGATTACAGGATTACATAGAGCGCAGTAGATAAATAACTAAAGTACATCGTATTTTTACCTTAAAATTTGTAGTATTTTATAAGTCATTTTTATGTTCTTTTACTTTTACTTCTTTTTAATCGAACTCCTAGTCTAATAAAATGATTATGAGCTATATTTACTGAAAATTATATTCAACTAAATTATGTGCATTTAGAAATTAATTGTCACTTGCTTCGGTGAAGGAAAAAATCGTGAGGAAACCTGCATACCGGAGAGTTCTCTGTTCTTGATGATGTGTGAAGTCTGCCAACCATTAGAACCATTTAGTACAGGTTGGCAGACTTCACATCGTGAAGTCGTCGTCGTCACTTGCCTATTTGGCAAGCGTGGTGGACTATGTCCTTTAACTCTCTCAGTCTGAGAGGAGACCCGAGCTCAGCAGTGGGCTAATTGTGGTTTGTGATGATGATGGTAATATTTAGCTGTATCTGGAATTAGTGACAGCATCTAAACTCTGACATCTGAATTATGGGGCAAATTTGTTTAATTCAATAAGATATTTTTTAAATGTTGTTTTGTTCACCTTTTATAATTTTTTTATCTATATTTTATTTTATTTTTTATTTATCATATTTGTACACACAAAATATTATACAGAAACTTAAAACTAGACAAATTTGTACAGGGGTTCTATGTGATTTTTCATTTCGGTTATTAAATATATTGGAATTCCATATATTTACTTGGAATTCCATTCAAGTCGTCTCGTTTAAAGTTTTCTTAACGGGATATTATAACACAATGTTAGTGGCAACTGCCGCGCCCGCACTACAAATTCGGAAGACACATTCCTCGACAGGAAATTCCTTCGAGAAGAAAGTGGCTGATGAGTCAAACGGCCTTGGACGTGGTATTTATGGATATTAGATACCTATATACATACTAGTTGACCTCGCCAACGTTGTTTTGGGGATAGAAAATTGGGGGTTGTATGTATTTTTTGGTGCCACATCATAAAAAAAAGAAAAAAACATAGTCCATAAAATAAAAATAATAATTTTCGGTGTGAGCCCCCCGAATAACTTAAGGGTATCAAACATAGTTTATAACTTATTCTCAGACCTACCGAAAATATGTATAAAATTTTATAAAAATCCGTTTCGGAGGAGTTTGGCAACTAACACTGTGACACGAGAACTTTATATATTTAGATATAGAAACATTTCTGTCACCGGTTTGCGTGTACATACTTTTAGTTAATTCGTTGTAACGTGACATTGTAGATTATCTGTGTACAGACAAATATTAAAAGAATAGATATGTAAATAGGTCTCTTTGTGATGGTTTCTTTCATCGCAAAAGTTTAGGAGTAAGTTTAAGACACTGAGGTTGGTCGGTCGTTTTTTTTTCAAAAGGTTATAATTTTTAAAGTACATGACAGATTTTTTTTTGTATTTTTCTGATAACTGTTATGACCTGGCCTACCACCCGGTACCGGCTTGACGTCGCATCCCGG
>DWPQ01002247.1:0-10904 GCA_018251795.1 Perichares adela | reverse complement strand
CTTTTTACTTTTTTCTTTTTTTATCTAAGTATGTACAACTTCAAATGGTGCCATTATCCATATAATACCGATACTGGATATTATCTATGATTATAAATAAAATCATTTAAGTGTGAATTTTATTGAATGTCTAAAATTACCGCCCTTTTTACAATTGTCTTTATTTACTAATTAGTTTCATAGACCATAATAAATTATCATTAAATTGTATGTATAAAGCACGTAAACCAACTGGCAATAATTTATATTACGCGTGGAGAGAAACGTCAGCCACGTAGTTGTCAACGTAACGTTACTTACTGTTACATTATTTTTCTACCTTTCTGTTACAGCTTTCAACTTTCTGTAAAAAGGTTACTATTACACTATCTTTGAGTTTTCAATTTAATGTTGAGTTAAAACGTTTCATAAATAATACAAATTAGTTAATTTTTAATAATAGTTCATTTCTTCATTCAACTTTTGATCGAATTCTACTAGAATTGGAGCAGCGGCTGACTTTCGCATCTCAATAATACACGGCTTATTTTACAAATTTCAGACAAAATGACTGGAAAATTATTGACGCTGTTACTGATCGTCGCCGCCGCCGTGACGGCCGACGAAGAGGCGACGTATGCGAGGCTACTTGTATCTAAACAAGTGCTGAACAAATACTTAGTGGAGAACATGGATATTTTGATCAAATATACTTTGTACAATGTGGGCACTGCGACGGCGGTAGACGTGAAGCTAGTGGACAACGGCTTCCACCCGGAAGTGTTCACCGTGGCTGGTGGACAACTCACCGCGCAGATCGACAGGATTGCACCTCAAACCAACGTGTCGCACGTCGTAACAGTCAGGTCCAACAAGTTCGGCTACTTCAACTTTACAGCTGCAGAAGTCACTTACAGGCCAAGCGAAGACTCCACTGAGGTAAGCAAATATAATGTTAACACAATGTTCTCATGATTCATATAACATTTTCAACAAGTTCAGGGTGATACATCTGTGTACTGCAAGTGTGAATAATGTTATCAGCAGATGCCTGGAAGTATTCTGTACCTATGCAATAGTGATGGATGTACTAAAACAATTACATTTTCATATATGGATAATTATGTAGTATGCTATGAAGGTGTTTAAAATTTACAAGATCACAAGTGTGTTGCTGGCTAAGATTCAGAGGGAAGACCTGCTTACTGGTGCTCCAATACTGTTTAAGCATCTCACAGTTGATTTTAGAAAGTGGTCAGCCACATGAAGAAGCTAAGCTGTTATGAGATCCATTTCACCAAAGGCATCACAGACACTTGTCATGCTAAAAGAAATTGAGAAACTGTTTATTTACTGAACATTAAAACTAAAACATTTGAAGTAAAAAGATGGTGGTATGCTCAATAAGGAACTATCATCGCAACCTAAATTGTTCTACTGCTAGGCTCAGGTTTCCTCTGATATTGAGAGGGTTTAAGGCCATAGGCCATCATGCTGGTCTTTTGCCAGTTAGTATACTTTACATATCTTCGAGAATATTATGTGCAATGTGCAGGTTTCCTCAACATGTTTTCATAGAAGCACCTAGTAATTTCCAATAGACACTTAACTTAGGAAATTATATAACCTAGTTAAAAATCAAAAGCTTTATCATTGTTCAATAGCTGTCCATGATACGGGATATAATTCTATAATTTTATACTTTACAGGTCCAATACTCTATCAGCAGTTCTCCAGGTGAAGGAGCAATTGTAGCATTCAAAGACTATGATCGCAAGTTCTCATCACACATCCTGGACTGGGCAGCATTTGCAGTGATGACACTTCCCTCTCTCGCCATCCCCTTCGGTCTGTGGTACTCGTCTAAAACCAAGTACGAGAAGCTTGCCAAGCCCAAGAAGACCCATTAAGTAGTGTTAGTGTTAGTAGAGACTGCTAATGTTGTGTTACTATTTGTTTCTGAGAGTGATAGGTATATAGTGTGAGAAGCTGACAGCTGCACAATATTTTCCATAGCATTGTTGTTTTAGTATGTATACAATGTCAACACAAACATATTGTATATCAGTCATTGAGTCCAATATAAATGCTGTATGCATGCAAAAGCACTGAAATTAATTTTAATTGACTGGGTATATAATTTTGTTATTAAATTATTTAAATAAAGAAATTATTGCTCACATCCTTACACTGGGTATCCCTTTGTAATGGTTATTTTGACATGAATATAATAAAGAATGACTTATATACCAGAACATACATTTATCGGTTGCATAAATGTGTGCGCATAACAGGATTGTACCTGGTACCCATGTCTGGCAGGCAGGGTCACAACTAACTGGGCTACAGGGTTGTGTAAATAATAAATTTATCACTAAAATGTACAGCATTAGCAAAGTCCCCTTACCCTCCATTAGTTATGTTAACTCATCCTCTTAAATTGTTAATAATTTATATGAAAATAAGAACAATCTTTTATAAAGTATCAGTTGTTTTATTGTTTAAACAGTTGGTGTCTTTTTGCAGTTTTTCACTTAAACATAAAAGATGTGATTCTTGAAAAATAATGAACAGAAGGGAGTTATATAGTTGTATACTAAGTATACATCTTCCTGTACTGGTTAATACGCGCCATTCATCTTCAGTCGAAGCCATGAGACACCGTCCCAAGCCGAGGATCGAACCCCGCAGGGGTACCCTTATTAAGGTTGCAGATCCTATTTTTCGAAAAGGTTTCACCCCCTCTTAGCTAGTTTAATTCTCTGGCTGAGCTCTCCCAGCTCGCTTTTCGTGAAGCTGTAAAGGCTACTAGGGCTAACAGAAGAATGTCCATCAGAAACAACCATAACACCAGCAGCATATGGTGCAATCTACCAAACTACGGACAAGATTATAGCGCGAGGTAACCACTTGCTCAGAATCAGCTATGAAATCTTTTGAAGTGGTTCTGTTGCAGTAGTGTCGTAAAGTCTGTACCTATTATGTAATATGTTGCGGAGGCAAAATGTAAAAACTTCTTCGTGTTGTACCTAACACTACGCACTACGTATCGTACAGAGCAGCAATAAATTGTTGCCACGGAATTTAGCTTTACGCAATGCTAGAGGTGTCAAAATTTACATCGGTTATTACCTATAGTTCACGCCTATTGAGCCTGTTAATGATAAAACAGTTTTTCTAATGGATTTAACATCGCAAAAATATTGCGTACTAACTGCGTTTAACTTTAAAATAATGGACTGATGACGGAGTAAAAAAGTTGCCTTCCTTGCGAATACGACAAACTTGTGGGGTATTGAAGAACACTGGGTTTTAATGTGTATTCCTAGAGCCACAATTACCTAAGCTCCGACAAAAGACCTTCACGAATATCGTGCTAGGATACCCGTTCATTTGTACAAGACCCTGATCTTTTTAACAAAGCATGGAGATCATGCGTTTAGAGATAAAAAATACCCCACATGGCAGGGTTTTGAAAAAGCCTTAATTATTTGAAGACTGTACTTCAAGATAAACAAAGCAACGAAGTATACCAAATCGCTACCGAACCTCGTTATCGTCCACTTCAATGTTTGATTGTTCAACTTCCAATAAACGCATGACAACAATGATACTACAACGAATTAGTATGGCACTTCGCAAACATTGTTTGGAATAGTAATTTACTTCGAACACGTTTGGGGAAAACTTCTTTGTGCAAACAATTTACATATCACTGACTCATTATAAATTTATATGACCTTGGCACCTGAGATGCGGTTTGAATTTTAGATACCTAAGTGTAACTTTTACCATGATTATGTAATTATTATACAGACTAGAAATTAGGTTCTAATATGGTTGCTGGTAACTTTCATGCCTTTCGAGTCGAAAAGCTGCATCAGATTATTTTTTATGTCATTAATATACACAAACGAATCACATGATAAGCGTCGCTGCTGCCTTTGGACAGACGTGACACCAATACCGTTCCTAACGCGTTGCCGACTAAGGAAACATAAGACCAACACTCAGAAACTTTTTCCGGTTTATTCTAGAAGAAAGGTGTTACGCCAAATAAGGAAGCCAAGCAGGTAATTAACCTACAGCTCACAGAATTACTTTCGTTTTAATAGTACCTAACAAGATTTTGAGCAGTTTCTTAATTGGATCCGAGTGTTGTATATTATGTAGCTAACTAATGTACGCATAACCGTTTAGGACGGATATAAAGAAACAGATGCGATTCTTCAAACAAAGACGGAATGTTAGCTATATGGATGAGAACAAAGGAAAATAAGTCTCAAAATACTAAAACATAGATTATGTTATACTTTTAAATATTTAATCTCTACTTCCATAATAGCCTAAACTTCAGTTTCATATAGGTACGTCCAAGTTCAAGACAGACAGCACAAACTGTGTTAGGTTTGAATTTCAACGTTTCTTTAATATCTTTCCAATGACCTAAATGACCCAGAAAGGCGTGCGTCAGAAATACTTTGTTTGAATAAGAGCGTTAAGTAACTGGAGTGGCGACTGCTATCAATCTAGTCACTATTGGTACTACATCCTAATTAGCTCGATGAACGTTTGCATCAATAACGCATTACTCTTTGTTTGTAATTAGCTGTATCAGCTCACTAATATTATCGATTAACAAAACAGTTATGATACGTACATTGCAAACTAAAGTACTAGTGCAGCTTGTAGTAATGCAGATATCATCAGTTTCAGTTCGTAGGAATTATTGAGCTTATCGATAATTATTAATATCTTTATTATCGTATAACACTATTGGTCGGCACCGCGGTAACGTATTAAAATTATACATGATATAACATGTTTGTATAAGACGTGCCACTACCAAATTGTAACAATACCTTTCACTGCACGAAATTTGCACAACGAAGTTTACGTAACACACGAATGATCATGAAGCAGTGCGAGGCTGCGAAGCGGAGAAACGGAGAAATATTCACCAATACACTCTTCTTTAATCCCTGTACAATAGCGCTGAGCAGAGATTTCTACAAAATAGTCTTTATAAATTGCCAGTTAAAAGTATGATTAGGTTGGGGATCTAGTGTTTAACTGGAGCATGATCCAACTTACATATTTATACATTACATTATTATTTCACATTAGTAGCTTGTAGATTCGTTTTACAGCCGCCCGGTGCCTAATTATAAGAAGGTATTACTGGTTACCCTGGCCACAAAATAGTGATCATCAGATTAGATTAGTAGTCTTCTCTTGCGGAGAAAGAAAATACATTCGTTGTTTTAAAATTTTTATTACAATACAGGCGTTGGTCACAGCAGTGGTATACAGACGTTACATAAAGATAAGACACAAGCTGTGTTGGTACATGTTGCATATTAATTTTTAGTACATTAATTATTGTGAAAATAACACAGCGGATCCCTCGCCAATTGATAAAACTTGTCGGTAGCCAATACTTGGAAAATAATAGTTAAATTACAAACATTGTTTCCGTTGTTATCGACATTAAATTTTCACACAATTTTAACTATTAATTAATTAATAATACTTTCACGTTCACCCAATTCTCTAGGTGGACTTTAATTGACTACCCTTGCTTTAAAGAAATAAGCTGTCATCTTCGCCTATGTTGCGTTTTCAATGAAGAATGTTAGTGATATGTATAACGAAAATATATTTTAATAATCTATACATAATATGTATATTATACAAAAACATTCAACTAATAAATTATTACGTTATAGAAAACGAATTAAAGCAAGAAATTAGACAGCCATTATAAATCACAAAAATATACATTATTTACAATAAAACAGACAAACGCAGAAAACACATTAAATAAGTATTGCAATGCACATATCAACTCACAGTGATACCAACTGAAGAATATTTATTTTACAGCAGATATTCCAAATACATATAATGTTCTTCTAAATTCTGCTATATAAAAATTATAAATCTAGTTGGTTTTTAGGTATATAATGGTACTAAGCAATCCACGATGACAATTTCGACTCGACAGAGCTTAACTCTGCTCTAAAGATCAATTGCAAAGTATTTCGATTATTCATAGATCTCAAGTACGCACCATATAAATAAATGTTAATTCCGATATCCATTTGAGTCAATAATAACGTCACTGCTACAAACGGGAACTGCAAATGTGTCATACATTGAACGATATTATGAGACTTGATTATTTTAACTTCAACAGCACGCTAACTTTTACAGGGTCAGCCACTCATGCCACTTTCGTTTAGTTCATTGCAGCGACTATGACCCTGAAACTTAACATCTTAAATTAATTTTAAAACTCGTCTAACGATTTCTACCACTATCCACCATTGGAAATTATCAAAAATGTTGCAATGTGGCTTTTAGTAAAATATTGAACTATCATAATTAGCTAGAGCTACCGAATTTTAAAGTTTTCTATATTCATATCCTTGTACTTATGCTGTTTAATAATATTAAAGTATGTACGTAAAAAATAATTTCAACCTATTTAGAGTTAACTGCCATTTTAAAATATTTATGTAGTACTTTTTATCCACCAACCCCGAATTACGTGATTTCCTTGAGGAGTTCTTGCAGCTTTATCTTAAGCGTCTATGCAACTTGTCACGCGACAAATGCATCTTGCACTAAAGTGTCTTAATGAACATGGAATTATGATAACCAATATCGAGCCCAATTCTATCAAAGCGTTGGAAATGTACTTTGAGGACAGTCACACTAAATAAATATCTACAAGAGGAGCCTCTTGCAAAAAATAATATAGCCTTATAATCTAGATTGCTTCTAAAAATTGGGTGTTTTATTTATCCCAAGATATAAAATAGCGATGGAATACGATGTACTAATTGTTAATGCATTGCTAAATTTGTGAATATTGCACATTTCCCCTTCTGTGGTATTACGCTGATGTCGTGAACGTAATTTTAAATTTGTGACTCGACCTGGATGTTACAAATTATAAATTATATTACCCGCAATTTTTACATCTTCACCTACGTACGAGTTATTTTGATGTTAAATTCATATTTGCCTAGCCCATAATTTTGCGCTTATAATTTTACGTAAAGGATAATATGCAACAAAACGTTTTATTCTGCAGAACTTTCGGGATACAATTTGTAACCGAATTTGATTTTATTGCATGGTCAAGACAGGTGTACAATAGTAATAAACTATTGAAACAAGCCTATAATATCACGTAAAGTGCTTTCTCAAAAAGTAATTTTACTTTATTATGTATTTCAAAACCTATCTATGTCTAAGGTGCTAAAACGTCTAATTTATTTCTAATATAGTAAGTACAGCATAACATTTGATTCTACCGGTACTATGTGAAGGAATAGAGTAAATAAATTCAAACGTTATTTGAATTGTTATTATATCTTAAACAATACTATCATAACAATGGGACTTAGGACCTTTGTTTGAAAGTTTCTCGTATGTTTTACACAAATAGACAGTTTTGTAAACATGATGATAACATTGATAACGTCACTTAGTATAAGTCAGTAGCACTTGTTGCATTATGTATGTATGAAAATTAAAAAAAAAAATTCACTCATACACAAATTGCAGAATACATATATCATGAAAACATCTGACATCAAAAAATATTTACTTGGTAAACGGTATTTATTTAAATTATGACTAATACATTACTAATTTATCGAAAGCTGATAAAACCTATGAGAAATGAAGCAAATACATAATCAATATTAAATATTTTAGACATTTTTAGTTGCTAGTGCTTACTAAATTAACTGTATGCGAAGATGAGTATATGTACTTCGATATATTAAAAAAATACTACATACATGTGCAAGTACACTCAATAAGTTCGATTCAATTAAAGGATATTTTAAAAATTGATACTTCCAATAAAACTTGAATAAAATAGAAAATACATTATGCATAACAATATATTAAAAAGAGGTAAACATTTCATGTACTAATTGTTTGTAGTTAATTCATGTTACATTATTAATTATAATTAATATTGCAGTGCGGTACTCAATAAAATACCTGCTTAATTTTGAGTACTACAATAATAAATGGCTCGACCCAACATAGGGCTATGTCGTGTTCCTAGCATATCCATGACAATCGATTACATCGTTACAAAAATATTGTATCCGTAATTATTTACACCGCTTATAATGCTCATCGTTAAATGTCATTATCGTAAATCTTTATGATATTTCGTTATCACTCTCCTATACCATTAAAAAAACGCGAATTAACTAAGAATTAACCAAGCGATTAAATGTTTATAGGATCAGGACTGTAGGAATGTGTAGTGACAGGAGAAGAAGCCCCATAATCTGGAGTAGACGGGGTCGACGCGGGCGGGGTGTCTAGGGACTTCGTCAACACCGGCGCGATATATTCTGGAAACCTAACACTCGATTCCTCCTGGAGCGGCGCGGGCGGAGTGCAACTCGGGAAGGGGCTGAGCAGGAGGAACGTGCCAAAAGCGACTATCGATGCCATAATCAAAATGATGGTGCGAGCTTCGAAACCAGCCCGCAGCCCGGCCCACGCAGCCATATTAACGAGCAGCAGTAACACCGATATCCGAACGAGTCTCACGGCCGTCGCGTGGATCCGCCCACCACCGACGCCACTCATATCGCTCGGTCCATACGCGAAGTACAGATTATGTTTATCACCGATATGCTTGAACATGAAATAGATCAGCCCGAAGGGCGCAATCAGGGGACAAGCGAGACTGTACACCATGGTTATGGAGAATATCGCTAAGCTCCAAGCGTAGTGAACTCCAAAGGGAAATTCGTACAAGATTGCTCTTTTGACGTAGCTCTTTTCGGCTTTCGACTTCGATTGCAATAGGTACCATACGTAGAGAAACAGTTCCGGGAACCGGATCAATTCCAGGGCAGTACCGATAAATCCAGAGGTGATGACGTAATTGACGAAGAATGCTCCTTTATCAGGCAGGAACACACAGTCCCAACGTAAAGCGTCGTTTTCGTGATGTAACGTCCAAAAGAGAAAAGCTTCGGCACTAGCGAGTCCTAAAGAGGGTAATATCAAAGTCATCAAAAGCAGAAACGAAACTGTTTTGGTCATTATAGAGTAGTTCTGTTGTGACTTTGTCCAATGGGAGAGGAACTTGTCAGAAAACGA
This sequence comes from Perichares adela, assembly GCA_018251795.1. Lineage (NCBI taxonomy): Eukaryota > Metazoa > Arthropoda > Insecta > Lepidoptera > Hesperiidae > Perichares > Perichares adela. The sequence continues at coordinate 1,775 of DWPQ01002247.1, read as the reverse complement.
AACAATAGCGGGCATGACTGCTGCCATCGTCCAGAGCAGTAATGTTGGGAGAAATTCAAAGATCAAGCTACTAATTCTACTCTGGCCAGTAGGATCCGGTTTAACAAGAATTGTATTGAACAGGTTTACAATAATAGCAGGAGTGGTCAGGAAAAATAGGACAATAAAGAGAAAAACATTCACTACAATTGCCTTGACATACCATACTCCAGGCTGAACACTTAGATTTTCCCAAACAATATCAGATGGATTTGTTGCATGTGACAGAACCCAACCACGGTGTAAGTTAAAATTGTTAATTACATGTTCGGCTAATTGATAAGAAGGTAATGTCAAAAACGCAATGCCAAGGGGATCATTCAAAACAATAGCCCGACATCTCTTTGCTTCATCCTTCAATCTCTTCTCCTCAACAGTATAAAATTCAAGAGCATCTATCTCCGGACCGCACATTGTAGGTCTCACTTTGATTCGTTTTCCAGTTTTCCTGAGATATGTTTCCGTGTACACTAATGCTTCATTCACCATTTCCTTCGTTTCTTGGACTTCATTGAGTTTATTGATATTGTATGCAATTTTAAGATCTACTATTTGTATATGTGGAAAGTTATGAGCAAAATAAGCTCTAATTGTGGCCTCATTTCTGTCACCTTTTGATATGTTTGTAATCATTACAGTCCCTGTCAGACATGTAGGTACAGGTTTCCTTCCAGTGCATCTTCTCATAATTAAGACTGACATGGGTAAAAATGAGATACTAATAAGAGTATGTACCCACAGCCAGTAGGACCTGCCATTTAAGTTAGATAGAGTTGTCCGACTAAATGTACTAGCATCAACTTGTAAGTTTGTGCCTTGGAAGTTAATGGGAAGGATAATGCCTATAGATACAACAGTAATTATAAACAAAACTGTAATGGCGTGTCGCTGAAAAGAGAGGTAGTGCACTGCATCGGGGCCGCACTTAGCGAGTACCTGCTCCCTGGTGACGCGGAACACAGCGGGCAGCCATGTGAAAAATCCGTCGTCGATGTTCAGTGATTCGTCAGCGCTATGACGCCGTTCCACTAGGGAGTCATTATCGCCGCGACGATAGAACAAGTTCGTCCATCTGCTCTTAGATCGCTGCACCAAAGCCATTCTTCCATAATTCCACGCTGTTCGTCGCAGCACAGTGAACAAAACAATGAGACATGCCCACGATATCAAGTTCAAAATTAAAGTCTGAGGAATTCCATTGTACGCCCCGGTTATAATGACGTTTTGCGAGGTATTAAACAACATGCAGCCTTCATCATCGGTCCCATTGCCACCGGAACCGTTTGACGCAGCCAGCGAATATCGAAACTCGCTTGTAAGTCGACTCATTGTTGATGTCGAAACGTATTGCACGTATGGTGAACAAGAACTTCACATAGTTACGCGTCTCACGAGTTAATACAGCTGTTTTAAACACTCCACGTAGATTACTATTAAGTTTGCAAATTTCAAATCGTAATCAGCACCCAAATTGCAAATGACTTGTTTAGATTAGATAAAAATTCAATTTTATTGTTGTACGTTGTATAAAACACTACTGAACCGAATCAAAAGTCAAAAGAGAATAGAATATAAATATTTTCTTACGTGATTGAGCTGTCAAATCTACGTAGTGTTTACGAAACAGACAAATGTATATCTATGGTTTACGACTACGTACTCTGTCGGCAAGTAAGCACTGAATGACAAGCAAACAACACTGAAGGATATCGTAGACTACTGACTGACCGATAAAC
>DWPQ01002246.1:0-10905 GCA_018251795.1 Perichares adela | reverse complement strand
GTCCAAACAAACTGCAAGAAACTGACTGGCTGAGTGGCGGTAACCATAACCATTCCCAGTTAGATGGCAGAATAATGTATTGTAAATCATTTCAGAACTTTCCGAATAAGGTCAATTAAACACTAATTCATTCTGCTGCAAATCTCATTATTTACTTAGTGTTGTGTAGACTATCCAGAGCCACTAGACAAAAATCTTAGCGTCAAACGTTTACGCTCACGCCATTTTAAAAATGTATGGTAATAACAGTTCCTGCGAAAAGAATAAGTGCTGTCACGCCAAAAACCTTTCCGCAGGAACTGTCATTACCATACATTTTTAAAAGAGCGTGAGCGTGAACGGTTACCGCTAAGATTTTTGTCTCCCTAGACAAAAGGCCCCTGCTCTGTTACGTAATTTTTAACCGACTTCGAAAAGGAGGAAGTTCTATGTTCGATTGTATGTTTTTTTTTTTAATGTATGTATGCTATATGTATGCTTAATTTCTACAAAGTTCGACAAATTTTAATGTCAAATGTCTTAATATTTACATTTCTCGTAATGCCTTTTGATTAGGTGGTCGGCTAAGTATATTTTTTTGGTATACAAATTTTACTTGACTAGCTATCTAACTTATATTTACACAAAAAATGGGAAAAAAATTAAGTCGGCTGAATTAAAAAAAAAAAGTTTTTTAACTAGTTAAGTTGTATTAAGCCAATTAAGATTGATTAACTATAATTATATAACAACAACAATAACAACAACAATTTTTATTGAACACAATCAAAGGTTTACAACATATTATAGGAAACAGATACAATTGGCGGTCTTACTAATACAGCAATATTTCCAGGCAATCATTGCACTGTCTTAGTAATCCTCTTTACTACCGTTCTAATATCGATTTGTTACAAAAGTAACAGTTATTTTAAACCGTAAAAATATGTACTAACAATTTTTATCAGAGATTATAAACTTCATGATTGCATTATTTTAGCGATTTTTCTTGTCATAATATTGTCATAACTAGAGGTCGCACATACTAGGTACCCCACAGGGGGTGCCCTCAGGACGCTCGCAGCCCCTATTTTTTGAAAAGGTGTCATCCCTTCTTCGCTAGTTTAAGGTCTTCCCTGGCCGAGCATTCAAGCTCGCCTCTCTGTCCGCGTGAAGCTGTAAAGGCCGCTAGGGCCAACAGTCCAAACAAATGTCCATCAGAAACAAACAAACAAACAGCATTAAAATCAGTTGAATAGTTTAAAAGATCTGAGGTAATAGACAGCGGAAGCGACTTCATTTAACACCATGTAAAGAAGTTACATCCACACGTGTTTTAAAAGGGAATCTGATTCGTATTGTGATAGTAAACTGTGACACGAACGACTGTCAACTGAGCAAGTATTACTCGAACAAGTAGACACGCCGACAAACAGGAAACAATTCTATATTTCCCACTACTTCTTTGTTTATCACATTTATACACAAACACAGATTTAGTACAGGTTTATAGTAGTTCAAATATGATACAATTGTGATCATAATTTCGAAACAGTATTGTTTACACATCACAAAATAAATATAGATGTTTACTCAAGACACTTGATTACATGTCCGATTTATGTGTCAAGTCAAATATGCTAGCTCGAATACTTGTTTAGGCAACCTGAATTGTTAAGGAGATAAAGCCTTTCACACATTTTGTTTTGTTGTATTATTATTTGTTTACATTTTTATGACATTCGAATACTAAGGGGTCATGCAGTTCGACTCACGTATACTAAAAACACGTAGATTGTCATGTAGATTTCATAATAAACGTAGATACTAATAGTTACCGACTGATAATGACGTGAGTATCTGATGCGATGATTATCATATTTCGCAAGAGAAGTCTCTGTCATGCAAAAGTAATAAGTACTTTTATATTTCGCATCCGAACAGATTTTCAATATCCCATGTCTTTTTTAACCACCGCAGTATTAGTATGAGTAAATTTATGTATGTAAGGGACTTTCTGAACATTTTCAATGTGTTTGTTAAGTGAACCGCGTTAAACCGGTTAAACTCGTTTTCGTACGACACAATGATAATAATTTACACGCGCGTATTAGTGCGATAATTGTTCAAAAATTAGCTTATAAACGCTATAAATGTACCTAATCTGTAACAGAAGAAAAACGCGACGTCGAAACTATCTCTCTCTCCCTTTCTCTATATCTCACTCTCTTTCTCCCCCCCCCCCTCTCTAGTCGGACCTTCGTGATTGAAGATCGTGGCCATGGTAGGGAGTAAGCCTGGAGCGAGCCAATTGTCTCCATTGGCTACGATCTGTAGCAATGTTGAACTCTACCTAGACGGTGCAACATCCGAAATTATTCTTACGCTAGTAGATAGTATAAATACGAAACTGAACTCATTCATGTACTTACAGTTGTGAATGGAAGTTAATAGTTTATACAAAAATATCATTTTCCACGAGAGGCGTGGGTGGTCGGCTGGTCTCGTGAAAATAAACATTCACGATGATCCAAACTCCGTCTCAGTTGTCCGTGCATTGTACACAAACAATAAATTAATAGCACGTACGCATTGCAAGCTAAAAATAAATACGATTTAATAATATAATTAATGGTGCATACCTATGTATAATTATAATTTTGTCAGGTGCATTACGGGGTCGATACACACAATCTTTGACACTGGGAAGTGCGATTGTAAGGTGTAACTGTTTTTATTACAAATTGTGTTAAATCCGTTACGTTATATAAAAACTTTCACACTATCTTTAAACGCGTACGACTTTGAAATAATCGTAGCCCACGGGCTGTAGTAAGCTTCCTTGTTATGTCTATTTATTTGCATCAATTTTTTTCCTTGGATGTTCATGAGCAGGAACCCGTCCGCTTGTTTATCAGCTGATAATATTAAGTAAAATTATATAGTTTTTATTTTTTTTAGATATTCATTTCATCTATACAAGTAGTTCACTACTTAGCTAATTAATACCTACCGGGCAACAGCGCAGGTGTAGCAAGCTGCGCGCGCGCATCGTCCGCGATCGTTTTCGTGGTCAAGTCTGCGCCAAGCGAGTACGTACCCCGTGGCTTCGGAATGTGTCGTTTTAATGCGTTTTTAAACATCTCCCGTATTACCGTGTAACTGTATTTTTACAACTTGAGATACAATTGGTCTAGTTTTTGAATAAAGCTCGATAGTGCGGTCGACACGGTTTCAGAAAAATATTTTATTATTAACCTCTTTTTTTATAGATACAGAATTACTGAATGCAAGGCAATCGATTTGGTGTTAAATAGCTTGTTGGATATCGTGTAATGTAACGTTCTTTGTATGTTATATTTTTATGTGATTATCAGTTTTATGAAATTGCGAGATAAGTGTAATCAATTTCTTGTTCTAAACGATTTTCATACACTAAGCAATCTAAATCAATATTAATTTCCTCGTCTGATTTTGACGTATTCCATCCAGAAAAGCTCAGCCCACATAAATATGAAATAAAGATAAGAGTTTTTAAGGTAACCTGAACCAATCACAAAAATATTCTCTATAATCGATTGTAAGAAGCTACGTCCAAAAAACAATAAATCAACATACGGATGAATTGAGAACGTCCTCCATTACGAAGTCGATTAAAAAGTAATTTTAATGTCAAAAAAATGCTTTGATGGTAAAATGGAATGGGACAGGAAGATAATATTTTATTACGCATCCCGAGGTCTTCAGTCCTGAGGGAGTTGTATATTCTCATACGTGTAGCTTTACGAACACAATTTATAACATACTTGCTGAATTATTTATTTTGCGCATTAGTGTATGTACGTAATATGCCAGTGTCATAATTTTTGTTCACGTCAGCCTCTCTGCATTGTTTTATAACATCAAACGGTTTTGCTTTCTCTTAAATATTTTCCCGCATCGAACGATGTCTACTTTCTTAGCTTATCCTATCTTGATCGCCTGTCATTGTTACATACGAAAAAGTTGAGAGATACCTCTAGAAGGATATAAGTTACTGTAATGATATATTTCGGATAACATACGACAGTAACATTTTGCCCGTGGATTTGTCATATTATTGCAGTTCGATGTGGGAACTGTCTTCGCGCTCGGGTCTACAGTGGAGTATGTTGTAAAGGGTGACACCGGTTTACCTTTTGATTTCCTTTAAAAGCGAAAACTGTTGCTTTGTTAGTGAGATTGAAATCTTTTGACAGGTCAACAGTGTTGCATAATGCCCTCGCCTGGCTCGTGTTTCGAGACGAGTACAAATGTCATGCAAGCCGCAAAGCCCGGGGTGTTATGAGCAAGTCGCTAGTCGCTAGTTGTTAGGCGCTGCCTCCGTGGGAAACACGAAAACGAGCGGTGCATGCATAAATAACTAGTGAAGGTCCGTCGACAGCAATTTTGATATTAATTTAAACGGCTTTAGAAGTTTGCTAGTCGAATAGTTAATGGTCCAATTTGGCAAGCTATTCAATGTTCGCGCAATATCTGTTAATGGGATTCGACGATTGTTTGTTAAGTAATAGTAGTGTATTATTTTTAGTTTCGTTTCACTTCTATTTATTGCATTACACAGTGATAATTTAGAGGTTTGAACGTCGGTCTTGCACACGTGGGGCAAGGGTTCAAACCCTGCGCCACAATTTAATACAAAGCTATGTGCCTATTAGAAACTAGCTGACTCACCTACAACTCCTACAAGTGTAATAAAAGTAGCCTATGTTCATCGCGGATAATATCGGTTTCTAATGGTAAAAGAATTTGTGAGGAAACTATCATACCAGAATTTTTGCCGTAATGTTTTCAAAAGGTCTGCAGTATGCCAATTCGCACTTAGTCAGGTTTGGTGGTCATCATCAGTAGTGGGAAAATTATGGGTTAGTATGATTCCGGGTCTGACATTATATCCAAGACCAAAACACATGACAGCACCTATCTGTTACCGTACGGTATATTCTCTAAGGTTATCAATTTTCTGATAAGAAAGTCTAGTTTAACATCATTCCTATGTAAATATATTGCGTTGAGATTACACCAGGATAATTTCACCATATCTTTCATTATAATAGTAATACATTGTATGTTTGAATAAATCCATATTTGGGGAGAACGGATTCTAGCTCGTTTGCTTCCAGCTGTATGAGTGGAGCGTCATTACCAAGTAATAGAGAAGACTTTGTGTGTGTGTGTGTGTGATATCTATATGAATGAACGCAGTTCGATAATGACATCATCGCGACACATTCATGCACATAACTGTACATGGTATGATTATAAAGTTTAATCTCTGCAGTGGTTTCTACCGAGCAAGCATATGTCATGTCAGCCAACCATTCCAGTTATTATTCTTATCTGCAAGAAACACATATATTATTTGGATTATGTACATATTTAATGAGGTCTAACTTCAGGATTAACTTGAGAGTTAGTAAAAACATTAACAAGTGTAGACACCGTAACCAAGACATTTAGTGTATCTGCTTTAACACACCCAAAATGATATGAACCTAAAAGTACATACAAATAGTTCTTATTTAAAGTCGATTAAATAGCAGTAGGTAATCATATTCGAAAGATATACAGAGAATTGGATCAGACAAGTAATAATTCTCTCCGGTTGGGATGTGTAACGATAGTTTGATCCTTCTCGCTCTCTACTTTATTTTGCACACAATCCCATCCAAAGAATTTATTACATACGTATGCATAGCAAGTGGTTTATGTGGAGATACTTAAGCTAAGTATGCGCGTCGAGCCTTGTCACTGTTTAATTTCGAGTGCAAATAGTGCTTGCAAGGCTGCGCCCACTACCAGCAAACAGATTGTGGTAATAACATCTCGCCATACTTTAAAATATCACCCTTTGTCATTTTATCTTGCAATATGAACTATAATCCCTTGAAAGAAGGTAATACGTGTGGGCGAGTTATGGTAATAGGAGTCATTAGTAGTTTGCCGACTTAAAAGCTCTTTAGACAGATGTCTCATTGGTTGAGTCTATCCATACGGCGTTTTCCATTGTTCACACGTGTGTATTGACTTAGCATTCGTGTGCTTTATCAACACAGACGCTCAGTTCGTGCTTCGAATGCCGTCGAAATTTCAGGTAAGTAGTTGGCAATGTCTTTGTTTTTTGTAGCCTTCTTCGTTTCCACCTCCGGTGGTGATCCTTGGGACGTGTGAGACTATTCTGATCTTTCGTTTCCAGTGTCAGTCCACACCTATCGAAGTTATTATAAAATTTTGGCGTCACGTAATCGTCAAATGTAAGTACAAGCAATGGCGAGGTGTGTCGCCGGACGTATCGATCGGCTGTACAATGTTAGCATTGCCCGTAATAGCGATTACGAAATGTTTATATTACCCGTCGTCTGGCTGCTCCCTTAGCGCGTTGAGGAGAATTCTCTCACTTTCACCGAGATCGGTCGTATAGTTGGCGCTGTCGGCAGCCAACTGGGTCGCACGATAGATCGTCGATAACCTAACCTGACTTGCTATGATTCATTGGATGATAAATAATGATTTGATAAATGCTAACGTAAACCCGCAAATGTATATGCTGAGAGTGAGAGGGAAAGTTATTTTATTGAATAGTTATCGAATACTCTACGCCATATGGTGAATTTAATTGCGAACTGCTGAATACTTTACACTGGTCCCATTTGAGTACCATATTAGTTATATGTGTTGACTCAATACGTGTAATTACTTGATGTCCGCGTAATCGTTTTTTAATTGTACTCTATGCGGGGATATCTACGATGTCTACGACAGATGATGATTACCATGATATAATCATTATCGCTAACAACTTAAGGCTTTAAGCTCCTTTTTTAACCTTGACAGTGTTTCGCTAATATCTGCGTAGGCTTTAAGGCCACAAACACGATTGTCATTTGCCTAACGGTTGCATGTTTGGCATCTCTTAAATTTATTCGTTCGCGAATCTTTTTTATAAGTTGACATGGGTCTAAATATTTATCGTTCTTACAAAACTACTGACCTGTTTTGGAGAACAGAAAATGTTGTACATTAAACAAAAAAAGCGTTCTCTTTAAATCTACGTTATTTCCATCCAACAATGTTCGGTTCATGGGTTTGTTTGAATTTAACAAGCCATTAAGTTAATCTTTATTAGAGGTTGCGTGGGTGAGGTATTTATAGATGTCGTTAGTTATGACTTCATCGGTTCAGCGGCCATGTTTGTTTTTCCATTATATGACCGAATTCGAATATATCATTCAGTTACGTGTTAGGAGAATTTGAATTCGGCGATTGTAAGAGAGCAGAATTATGTGTAGGTACTGTTGTTTTTACTGCTGTTTGGTATCTTCATTGTCAAAAAACGTACATAATTGAATTCGTAGTTATTGTCTTTAGTTAATGGGTTTTTGGGTCAACACAACCCTGTCGGTTCATTGAGGTGGATCGAAAATTGCAATCTCCGTGTGACTCAGGGCAAGTCTAATCATCTCTCACTTCCTGTGTTGTTCGGTTAATACAACATCCATTAGTTCCAGCAGGTTTAAAAATTGTAATGTTACATTTCGCTTTAATTTTTAGTTTCGTCCTTGAATATCTGCCGTTGTTCGCCTAGATTTGTACAATGGGAATTGATTTATCATGTTACATTACAATCAAAATTTAAAAATAATGTTATCCAATTCATGTAAATATATGCATAAGCACATGGAGAATTCCGACCTCTCATATTTCCTGCTTCCTGTGTCTTCGAGTACAATAAGTTTTTTTAATGGAACATGAATTCATATCACGTTCCAATAGCGTATATGTGACATCTGAAGCCACCTCGTTTATTGGATGTTTAGAAACCAGATATTACGCTTCCTATATCCAAGTAAGGATTAAATCTCGTTCAATGGATTAGTGCAGTAAAATTCCTTTCATCCATGTTTAGTCATGTCTTCCAAGTGATGACCAATTTAGGCTCGCTTAATGAATGTTGTATTGATACAGGTATGTATCGAGGACCAACGAGATGTTTTTTCTTATTCGCGCTCGTCCAACCCGTTTGCCATGTTCGGTGACAGGTAAACTTCTTGTTCCGTTTCGTTTTGACTTGCTATACCTTCGGATAATTTTAACCTTTGTCACTCAATTACATTGAATTGAAATTTCATTGATCTCCTCTTTATTAGAGACTACTGGATCCTACGGACTTTGCCCTCGCCGGGAAGTAGAACATTGTTTTTATATATCTCATAAGGTTCAGCCACAGTTCAGGAAGCCCATTTTCTTCGACCTTTTGATGAAATTGAAATGTAATTTCTGGAAAAACTAAAAAGAAATTGGGAAAAAGTGTATTTTCATCGTAACGCCTTCAAGTATATCTGTTTGAAATTTCATCACAATCAGTTCGGCGGTTTGGCCTTGATCACGCCTCAGACAGACAGACAATAGTTAGTGTCACGTTTATAATATTATACGAGCAGTATAGATTTTTTCAGTTAAATAAGTTATTGAATCGAAAACAAAGCCAATGACTAATTCGACAGAGTAGCAAAAACGTTGCCAACCTGTACACTGCATCCGGCGAATGGCGATGCGAGTAAGAGAACCGCATCGGCCATTACTGTTTACTTGGCCATTAAAATACCGCGGAGAGAGCAGCCGTGCACATCTTTAGATAGATTACAAAGCTAATTAATCCAGGTTCGTGTTGAGAGCTGATATGATTTGCGAACGTTAAGTTTACTTTTCAACTGAAAATATCTAAATAAATATTCTGATTTTGGAAAACACTTATATGTATACTAGTAGAATTTCCAGACTTCGTCTTACCCGGAAAAGCAGCGATTGGACCAAGACGAGGTTTTTGTAGAACATTGTCTTTGTATATCTCGTAAAACAAAGAAATTCCCGGAAAAGCTTAAAAAAAAAAGCGAACAAGTAGCCTATTTTCATCACCTTCAAATATCTACATTATGAAACATCACAATCGGTTCAGCTGTTTGGCCGTGATCGCGTCACAGATAGACAGAGTTACTTTCGCATTTATAATACTAGTTCCTATAGGCAGTATAGATATCCATATTTTTAATTGAGAGATAGAAGTTTGATAGTTGAGTTGGAAAGGAAGCGACAGTTAAATAATTTACATCGGTCAGTAATTGATGTTAGGAAACTGTGAGTTTATGGTGGTACAAATGAGAGATGAGATAGATGGGTGTTGAATCGTCGGAGGCGGCGTCGGTGACACGACGGCGTGGGTGCGGGTTGAGCGTCTGAGCGCTGGCGTGGGCCGCAGGTGCCAACGCACCTTTAGAGTGTCCACTCATCGCCTGTGGAACCGCCACGATCCCTATCGTCGATATCTGAGACATCGATTGTGTCGCAAACCCTTGACCTTTCACAACGATCGCTTATTGTTCGCAATTTTCTTTCCATGACCGCTGATACCCGTGCGTCCGGCAATTGAGACTTGTTATTGCCGACATGTTTTCCGTTATTTTATTTTTTTAATTTTTTTTATGTTCATTTTATCAGGTTTAACATTTAGAGCACTGTTAATACCGCGATTCGGTTTGTTCGCAAACTTGTCAGTCTCATATATACACACAAAACATAAAACAGAATTCAAAACAGAAAATTAAGTTATTACGAATAACTAACTACACATGCGATTGGAAGCCGATTGTATGAACATCGTAAAAAACTACAATATGTATAATCGTAAAAGTATCAATGGTACTAACTAACGGAATACAGTTGTTTATAAACTTTAGCGATATTAAAACGACACGTAAGCACAAATGGCGCACACGCTTTATTCAGTCAGGTCAAGTAATTGAAGGATTCATTAACCTGCCTTTATATGGTAAGGATATCCGATGCCATCGCGGGTGGTTGCACTGCTCTTTGTTCGGCCGGTCAGTGTAGAGTAACCAGCTTTGTTCTCATCGAGTGGAAAATCTATTTTGTATGTATATGTTGCGGCTGGATGTTCTGGAATAAACAAAACTTTATACTGATACATTTGAGACAAACGCGAGTGCTATTTACGGAACATAATGATACGCTTCTACAGTTTTGTCCCATCAAATTAATGTTGAAATAAATGGTTTCTGGCCACCATTTTATGTTATTTACGTGACGGTCCTACTCCTCCATTCGAAATGTTATATCTCATAACATAGTTTAAATACTATATTAATGGACGTGGATTTCTAAATTCCTGTAGCGTTGGTCGCCAGTAAAGTCGAGTCTAAATAATATTTAGAAAACCGTTATGAGGAAGATAATATCGAAACTACAAGTGCGGAAGAACATTCTACCTTTACGACAAACAGCTTAATGAAGCTCCTTTCGTCGGGTGAGAGTGAAATTCGAGTGTCCGGTGGCGGTTCTGCTAATTGCCCCACGATTAACTAGTACGAATTCTGTGTAGAGAGTGGCCTGCCCGCTCCACTTGTTATATGTTATACTTATAGCTTGGCGCATGAAAGTACTTTATAGCCGCCACTTATTAGTTAGAAGCACTACTGATGCTAGCAAATTACACTATAGGCACTATGTTTTTAAGTTTATTGACTCCATACTAAGGCGGTTGTGAATGCAGAATGCTGTTTTATATTAGCATAACTGCATTTACGTCGATTTTGTAATTCAATAATAACATTCTCGACAAATTTGTATTTACCAAAACGTTGATTTAATTATGTTGTTGTTACGCCGTTGCTTATAATAATAAATTTATTTTCCCGACAAGAAATGGGATGAGTTGTGGTACATTGGTAATTGTTCATTAAGAAGATGATATAGTCTTATTTCTATAGTTCAAGTCGTGCACCATCGATCATTTTAGTAGGGGAGGCCGAGATGCTAAATTTGCAGTTACTAAAGCGTCAAGGAGACCTATTGCATTGTGAAGATTAGGTC
>DWPQ01002245.1:0-10905 GCA_018251795.1 Perichares adela | reverse complement strand
GGTAGAATGAATCGGTGCATTTGTTATCGGCTAAAAAATATTGTAAAAGTGTCGAGTGAATTTAAGTTAATATTATTGTAAGATGCAACAGTGAGTCGAGAATGGCTCAGAACTTGCAGAAGAAGCCCTCCAAGGGCATTCTAAAGACATCTCGCAGCATCGATAACCAGGATGGGACTCCATCGACGAGCAAGCGGGCGAAAGAGCAGAGGTTCGATGAAATGAACATAATGGAAACGTTCCATCCCCCGAATAAGGACTACGGGCACATGAAGGTGGATGAGCCAAAGACTCCGTATTCGGAAGCGATAGACGGCGATTTGGAGCCTGCGGACGAGCTAGACGCGAATATACTCGCAGCGAAGCTGGCGGCGAGTATGAACAAGCCGCCCAAGTGCGTGGAGCCGTGCGACAGTGACGAAGACATGGACGAGCCGGAGGACGTGCGGCAGCGGCGGCTCGAGTTCGAGAAGAAACGGAAAATGCACTACAACGAGTTCCAGGTTAGCTGTCACTTCACCCATTTCAAATTCACGCCTGCTATTTTTAACTTGTTTTACCGGTAATTCGATACATTTTTGACACGATTTGTACTAGCCCAAACATAAATAATTTAAACTATTATTAACTCTATAATAATTAATATAATATTATTTGCATACACAACCCTTAATTTCCTGTTATTGATAATAATGACACACACATAACATATGACAAACAACTAAGGCTTGTGAATATTATTACGGAGGATATATTTTTTTTATGTTAGTGTTTGATGTGCATAAGTATGTAAAGATCTAGACTGGGTAAACCACACTAACCTGTTTATTCAAGCCATGAAGGTGGACAGATTATAATAGTTCAGTAGTACAAGATTTTATCGACCACCAAAGGGATATTAAAATGGAAGTGATTGACTTGACATCCAATGGTCTAATTATCTCATGCTATTCTAATTAAATCAGCACCCAAACTTTAAAATTAGTTAGGTAAAATACCTAGAGACTGATTAGCTCGTACCAAGGCTACTTGCGCCTACCCAAGGCTTTGAAGTCATGTGTTTATAAGCATGCCTTAACGCAGTCTAATGCTAATTGACAGTTTTGACATAATCAACCCAAATGTGAGCTTTACTCTACACATAATAAATATGACCAAAGCTGGTATGGCACACCATCACCCCTTTTGCAGCGACACTTAAACTCTTAGTTACTTGACTCCCAAGTTAATGAATGCCTTAGTTTAAGGTTTAACAAAACCTCTATACTCAACTACTGCAGGCAATTGATGGAATTTAGTAATGACAGGAAATTCCACTAATAGCACTCTGATAGTTTCCCAAGTACCCAGATGTGTTGGCATATGTTATTTAAGAGTATTGGCATTATTCAGTTGGGTTGACTGACATTAAAAAATATGTGGAATGTAGTGGCCACTGAACACTAGATAGCCTTCACACTTATTTCCTACTTAAATAGACTTAGGGACTTCACATGTGTTTACTCAATCATAAGAAAAATATGTTTATAATAGTAATCCCTTAGTTAGATAAATGTTTAAATAGCTTGTACTGTACTTTATAGGTTTCTCTAATCTGCAGTTCAAGTAGCTGAGTCTGTATTACACTCGCTATCAACGGTTTATGTGATTAAAGTCATAAGGTCCAGTGCAGTTGTAACATGAGACTTATTAATGTTCCAATTATAGTATATAATTAGTGCATAGATTTAGACGGCCTTAATGTTGTTTTAATATCACAAGTAGATATCACTATTATAACCCATGACAGTAGCATTCCTGGGCTCAGGTCTCAGGCCTGAGGGAGTAAGGCTATCATCAAAACGGTTGACAAATTGCAGATTTGTAAACTTCACACACATTTGGGAAAAATTTGAAAAACACACAGGTATGCAGGTTTTTTCACTGTTTCTTTCACCAAAGCAAGTAATACATCATTTCGGAAATGTATATATCTTCGAAAAATTAAAGATATGTGCACAATTCAAACTAGGACCGTATTTATGTCTCATTATGTATTGAATGCATAGTAAAAACAAATATGTCTACATCAGAGCACAAGATTCTGCTTGTAGCTCTTACGTTGAACCAACCTCGAGCTTCTTCACCATCATGAACCTAACATAATAACCCAACATGATTGTTAAAGGGCATATCCAACCATCAATAATGCTCAACTTAACTCAGCCACTGAAATTAACACAAGCAATGATACTAAAGATTCTTCGTAAAAATTATGTGATTTTTTGGACTATTCAAGTTGATTTTATTATTAGAATCATCTAGGCAAGCACACAATATTATTATTGAATTGCAGTACTTATCTTTTGTTTATATTGGCATGATGGTTATCTCTGTGTGAACAGGCAGAATCATTACCAGTGACCTTTTAAGTGATATATAATATTGTGTAATTAATAATACTAGTGGTTGACCCAGCTTAGATCATAATTATTATTTTTGATAAATTGTGTTTATTGGAAATTATATTTAGATTAAATTACATACGAATTATATACCTACTGATGTGATATGAATATTTTTTTTTCGGTTTTATCGATATATTATTAAACTATATGAACTGGTTATTTAAAATAATCAAAAATAATTTTGTATGTCTAACCTTTACAGACGTGACAGATGACGACTAAGTTAAAAATGTTTTTCAATTTTATGTTTAACTTTTTAGTATTTTGTGAGGCGAGATTGATTACGGCGTTCTTTGCACGTAGCAATGTCTTCCCGTTACGTAGCTCTTAGTACGTTCATAACGTGTTGTTTTATCGCATATTTATGTCCACCAAACCGCCACCACTCACCACTCATCAAAAACGGTAAATGAAACTCTTCCAGCTCCATCATATTCCAAAGATGAGACCGACCTAGATCATCATATCAACCCCGAAAATCTCTGTGTACCAAATTTCGTGAAAATCGTTGGAGCCGTTTCCGAGATTCCAATTATATATTTAAACAAGAATTGCTCGTTTAGAGGTATAAGATAATTACTGTTTACTTATATTGCCTAATTGATAATGATTGACCAGGCCCTGCAATTAGCGCGACAGCTAATGGCACAAGAGGAGGAGGAGGAAGACAATGAGGAGGAGAAACAGAAGGCAGCCACCTGACTGCATCTGCAGCCACTTGTACATAATACACGCGGGATGGTAATGTACCTTGTAACATACTTGTTAGTAGCAGATTTGACATAACTCTTAGTAGGACAAGTTAGGGGAGGCCTATGTACAATAGTGTACTTTGAAGGACTGATCAATGGATGGATGTGTGACAGATGATAAATGTTTGTGATGACTCATTTGTCGATGCCTCCTGCATCGGGATATCGTAGAGTGTAGGGGTGTGTATGTGTACTGACGTAACTATAGTTAAAATTATGTTATTGGAAAATACAAGAAATGTTTTCTCATGCACTGGTGTTTCAGGTTAATCGTAACAAACATTTCGATGTAAAGAGCTGTGTATAAAATACAACTTTTGAAATGGTTTTAATCTATTAAATTATAGGTATTTTTTAAAGTTGCTAACCTTCTTATACTGCGATATGTTCAATATCACTCATGACTCTCATCTCATCTCATCTCATCTCATGTTGTGTCAATAGCAACAGCTGATGGAAAGTGGTGACGGCGGTAACACGGTTTCGTTCACCGTTCGTAACACCAAAGGCATTAAAGAAACGTTCCCGAACGATATATCGATTATTACTGGTACTCCAACACTGAAACACGGTTCAAACATTTCACGGCTTATTCTAGAAAAAAGCCAGGCAGATGTAAAGCCCTACCAACATGCATGCGTGAATTAAACTCGATGTCCGAATACAGTAACACTGACACGTAATGCAGATAATTCTCATAAAGTTTGTGTAATGATACGTTATCTCAATTTCAGGAACCATCGTACATTTAGTTCCAGCCGCACCAGACAATACATGTCGGAATTAAGTTATTATTATTATTACGATGCCCGATAGGCATCCAGTGTTCCTGAATAACATTGTTTTACTGTTAATTGTACTTTATATTATTGTCGTTTGACTGTTCTGTGAAATGATGTCCGAGGCCAGATCATTTAGCAATATCGAGGGACTATTCATGGAGCACTCAACATGCAAACAATGTTGTTACGTTTGTTTGTGAGCACTAAAATTAATATATCTGCCGTTTGTCCTTGTAAATTGTTTCGTATCGTTTGTAGTACATAAACATTCATTGTTCACCTACAAGTATATTTACTTAAAAATCATAGTATGCCGTTAATATTGTATTGTTATCGTGGCTACGCTCGGCGGTGGTTGACGATTTATTTACACTTGGTCAATGGTAGGCGGATTAAGTAATTAAATTACCGTAATTGTTTAAGACTTACGATGAAATTAAATGTAATGAGTTCCAAAATAAATGCCATGCGTGTAAAAATTAATAACGGTGTTAAGTTGGTTTCTGAGATGCATATTTTATGGCGACAGTGAAAAGTCAAGCGGAGCCCCAATGTTTTATGAACCCATTAGTTATAGACGATAATTATCATGCACGAATTTATCACACAAATGCTAAAATCATTGTTAATGTATGTGCCATTTTATTGTAACTTATTCCCAAATTAATGCAACTTAAAAAGTTTCTCATGTTATTTTTTTTTTCATAACTTGTGGTACGTCGGACGCTCATATAATTGGTCATATAGCCCACGATGTAATTCGGTAAAAATATATGAATATCGTTGTTGGTACATCGATTGTTGCACCATAACGAAACATTTTTACTATGTTCAATATAACTTAAATGTCGACAGGAACATCCTTAGACTATACAGGTGTACCAATAATTTTAACTAATAAATAATGTTGATTTAATATTTTTTTATATATCTATAACTGAAATACATATTTGCGGTTTAGGAGCCAAATTGTGGATTGACGATTTTAGTTTTAAAAAAGAATTTATATAATGAGTTAGTAACGAACGAAGAATAATTGCGGAAATCGATAACAAAGTAACTTATCACAGGAGAATAATCATGATATATGATAGTATTACGTATCAATTGATATCTACGTTGATATGACTTGATAATATGAATCGTAAAAACTCGAATTTTGAATGGTGACATTGTCCTTTTGCAGCTGTTATTAAAACGATGCGTAGTATTCGGTGTATGTTATTTTTTTTATTATAACCATCCACTTTCAATCAGGTGGGCTATATGCCTGGTTGTGTCTAATGTTGAAAAAAAGTAGGAAATAATGTTCTATTTACTTTTATTCGAATAGTGCAATCCTAGCCTACACGGTCGGTAAAATTTGCTCTACATGCAATTTTGGAATGAGCTTCCGTCTAAGGTTAATCGCTACGACATGCGGTTTTTTAAAATGAGTACAAAGAGTTATCCTGGGTGTTACTTTGGTGGTTCCTCTGAACAAAGGCTACTTACCGTCGGACCCATCTGCCTTCATTAATAAAACAATCTCTATCTAAACACAAACACTTCATAAATGTAACGCCGGTTACTTCTCACAATTAATGTGTAAAATATAAAGTTGAAAAACCGACATCGAACCTGGAGGGCGAACGTCCAGAACTTAGGAGGGCCGCCAATTAAAATAGTTAAAAAATGTTTTTGGTCATAATAAAGATTTTATTTAAGTACAACCAATATTAAATTAATTTAATATTAAAATACCTTCTTTTTACTTGTATCCATTATTATCAAAATTAAATTATAACTTCTTGTGATTTAATCACGACTATATGACGCTCGTCGTGCGCTAAAGCTGGATCCGCCCTTGAACAAAGGTTCGAAAAATGTTGTCCGTATGAGTTCCTTCAAAGAACACCTTAAGCAGAGGTCCGTGCCCATCAAGTTATTTTTCTACCGAACACTGTTAACTACGTTAGGTTTTATTTCCAGTATACTAAAGGTATCTATTTATAAAAATTTGTTTACATGATAATGTATAAGAACGTTGGTTGTTCAAAACCTTGTGTGTTTACACAAGAGGTTAAAATGACGAAGTCGTGTTCATCTACAGAAGGTTGTCACAGCATCGTGCAGATGAATGACGTACCTATCAGTCATTTACACGTGAGTACCTCGTCAATAGAATTGTACTCGATGCAGACCGTATGTGTAGGTACCTACTCTATTGTTCATTATTCGCGAATTGGTTTTAGTAGGTATAGTGACATACAGGGTTTGTAAACTGTGGAACCATTTACTAATTGTATTTCAGCTTCAACCATTGTAATTAGATTCTTCCCATGCTATGTTAATGTGGCTTTATTAAAAGAAACATCCTGTTGATATTTACGGCATAATATATTAAAAACTATCGTTTTTACATAGTAACATCGACGTTCGGATTTCATACATAGTTTTTATCAGTGATGCGTTCTGCCATCCACCATACCCCAGGTTTGTATTTCTTATGCCTTGTTAATGCAAATTGATCTTGTTTTTCCATCACAGGTCCTTTATTTCTCTACGATTCATTTGATAATATGTGAAATAGTTAACGGATTGGTTCTCTTTGTTTCGTACGAGTCGTGAGTAATATTCCATTGTTACGGCGGTGGTTGTCTACTCCGGAGAGGACGAAGTACGTGGGAACATTGTTTATGTAACCGGATTCATAATACTATTTTTACTGTTACTAATTATTAAAGTATATAACAGGTTGAAGAACAAGTTTTCATAATATAATATTTTTTATTTAGATGATATTTGTATTAAACTGTTTGATATATAAAAGAGTATGGGTTCCATTTAGTATTTGTCAATGAATTGTTAAACACATAAAAATGTATGCATGTACTATGTTATATCGATGATAATTTTTATAAGTATTGTGAGGGTGGTCGTTCATCTATGCGTTAGAATAAATTAGGAATGCGCCTCTCGGCAGCATCAGTTAAATTTCAGTGATGTTGGAAGTATGAAAAAAACTGAGAGAATAGGGTTGTTTAAATCATAATTAATTAATGTAAGTAGGTAGTTAGATGTTTGAAATTCTATAGGTACCTAAATGTAGGTAAGCGTTCACAATGTTCGTATTTCGCTATGCTTCGTTTCGGCCATTCATTCAGCTAAGTCTGACAAACCTGAGTTATAGTTGCATCTCGTTTACTCACGGAGATAGATGTGAGAGAGATGATAATGCTGAGTTATGTTCGTTTGATTGTAAGTAGAATAAATAAATCGCATAGATATATTTTTAGAGTATAGATTTCTCTTACACGAAAAATCCTCATTCAGGGATTACGAGTATATTTTTTTACTCACACATTTTTTTATAAAATAAGTGTGAAGTCATCTTTTATTGAGCGGGAGATGAAAAATATATTTGGGCGATGGAAATTCGAAATAGTGAGCCGCTTAGCGTTGAAATTCATCTAATCGTCACTCGTAAGAGTAGAGTCACGTTATGCGAAAAATAAGCTTTAGCATATCGTACTTTAAGTCGGCAATTGATCAAAAAATATACGTGCCTCATTTCACCTGTTGAACTTTGTCGAAGAAATTTTGTTAGAAATTTAGTTGTTTATAGATCGGACGGATGTAAGATTTTCACAGTCGATAGCTGTGTTGATATAACACTTTTGCTTGAGTCAAAAAAAAACAAAAATGTTTAAAATTATAAATGTAATGTGCACTGTGTTGCGGATCGGGAGTGAGTTGTGACGTGTTCCATGTACTGATACAGAAGGCAAATAAATATGAAATCGACTCTTATTACACTAGTCTTACATAAACTTACAGTTACAATTTACAACTGAATTCATAAATTATATGTAAATTATTATATATCGTGGGATTTTATTTTTGATATGCTGTAAAATTGTTGTATCTACAGGTCGAAATGGATCGAGAGACATTATTAACGATATATAAATAACAATTATTTGTGTAATTCTCGTCTGTTTATAAGAGCTTGTTTTTCTGTCATCTATATAATTATCATTTCACAACAATTTGACCGGCCTAATTATAGCAGAATTACGTTTTTTTTCATGTCATATATCCAATTATTACATGTTTTGTTTTGAATGTCCTTGACGACAGTCCTCACTTAGTATCAGATGGGGCTGTCAGGATAGCTTTCTCGATGCTTATTTCATTATAATACTTTGGGCACATAGGTAGGTTTACACTACCCGTGAAAATCTTAAATGCCGCGTACGCAGAGTAGGAAATTTAAGCAATAAATTTGGATACATGCTTCGTATAAAGTATAATATTTATTACTATGTTGCGCAGCACGAGTGTTGATGACGCGATGTGGAAATGTTGACGTGTTGATGATGTGAATGAGTTAATAGAGATGTCCACTTGGTGTTAATTGTCCATTGGCTTACTCATACAAGCAAAACAGATATTTGTACTTATGTGAGGGGGTAGAAGCAAAGTACCATAATATCAAAATGTTTAAAGTAAAAAAGTATACAAAAACAAAACAAAACAAAACAACCCTTACTTTTTATCTGTGATGTACGGGAAAACATGAGGGAAAGGAACTTAGCTCATTGTAAAGCGCTAGTTTTCAGTGAGTCGGCTGTAAAGTGACTCACAGAGGAACGTGTTTTATTAAGTTAACTTTTAACGACGAGGCCAAAAGTTTCTAAGGCAGTTAAACTTTGTGGTCACGTGATGACTTACTCGGAACTTGTGCTTAATTCAACCGTTGTGGACTACCTGCAGCGATAACATCCAAGTGGCGTAGATAACAGAAGACGAAGCCCTCAGAAATGACTTACAAAAATAATACGGACACAAAGAGTAGATTGTAACCTACCCTTCGAAGCACTAAAACACTCATGATCTTTTTGTAGTAGCAACATCTATTACTATTCCACTTCATTCAATACGATAGTTTTTGAATTTTAGTTTGATACCATTTTTTAATATGCGGATGTGATCAGTGTGCAGTGTGAATCACATTACAAGTGTGACTTCATCCTGGACATTATATGCGCCTCGGCTGTTATGAACTTTATTAGCTTAATTATATAGTCGCTTTTTGCGAAGGTCGATGTTGAAAGTGTTACATGATGTAGTTTTATAATAAAGGTCGACATTTAGGTCAGTCCACACGGTCACTTATAAATTAATACGTTTACTAACTGGAGGCCTCAGCGCTGGCAATGCTCCTTTACCTCAATCCTTCCAAATTAAATTAATTTGTAATGTTTGTTACAAGTGTGATATTGTCTCGAACGATGTATGTTTTTTCATCAATTACATTTTCTATGTATTGTATTTCACGCGGTTTCGAGCACTACCTAACAATTAATATTGGTTTCTGTGTCGTGTGGAACTGACCTTATATATTTTTGAAAATTTTGCTATGTAAAATGAGTGGTTAAGAATATTTGGCTCTTAAGTACTGTTATAGACGCTACGAACTAGTTGAGTAGTGATAACGAGTGTTCACGAATAGCACGTTGTAACGAACGTACACCGGTGTACTTCGGGTTTTATGAATGTCATATATTATAGAATGAGGAAACTGTTGGTTTCGTTTAAAGATGTATTGTGTAAATAGTAATAAAGTTATATAAAAATATGTTTTCATCGTTTTTATTCAACCCTACGGTGGTCTGTTGAGTGTACCTGTGTCCTGAACATCGAGATGATACTTATATTACGCTTTGAGCGCGGAGTACCTTCCAATAGGCCTGCTCCTTTTCCGGTTATTAAAATAAATAAGAAACCACTGAAGATAAATCAAAGGCAAATAAGTTGGTTACAGACTACATTTTGATTAGACTATTTAGGTTTTTATTAGGGGCAATAAATAGGATTAAAACAAGGAGGTTTACAAGTTCCGCATCATCATAGCACATGTTGTCCCAGTGCAGGACCCGGGTTTCCTGTCATAATGAAAGATTTAAGACCATGGTACCTACATCATTAGCTGATTTCTCAAACGCCTTTACAGAATGCAACGGTGAATTCTCATGTACCTATATAGAATCTTCTCAAGATGTCCTTTACTGAAAGTAACAACAATTATACCGGAGAAGTTGCTTATTCCTCCATGCCGGAGAAAGCTTAAAATTAAATGGACAGACAAAGTTTCTGACGTCAAAATTTTGGAAATAATGAAGAAACATTTTAAAGTACAAAGTTGAAAACAATAAAAAAGAAGAACAGCGTATTTTGGTCATATATATACTATAGGAATAATAGATTTATATGATTAAAACTGTAGAAGAAAAACGAGGACCTGGTAGCCTTCTACTTATGAAACTCATGGACTGGCAACATTATCGATTGATTGAGGGTAGAAAGCACTAAAAAGTTAGTTCGTATGACTGATGATAAGGAGAGATGAACTCCGCGATGGAGATGGAATGTGAAGAAGAAGAATAGGTACACGGTACGATACAAACCCACGCACTATGGTGCAGGAGATAAACGTTCAAATTAGCCATCACGGCATATAAATTTACAAAAATACTAACTACCATACAATACTAATATGTATAATTTAAAAAACGATTGAAATAGTTCTGTTCATAATACTTGCTGCCCATGTAGATTAAAATATGGCTAATAGTATAATAGTGCCTGGAGATGTACAATTTCACGGAGTACTCTATACATAAAATAGTTGGCCATATCAGGCAGATTAAAAAAAAATCGGTGTCAACCACAAGAAAATAAATAAAATTGTAAACCGAAAATACCGTTAGATTTATAATTGTCTTAAAATAATTTACCATAAACCTATTTTATACCGTTTTTGGCTGTATATTATAATAATTTTGAAAGTACAAAATCTCCTTAAAAAGTAAAGAAGAGACGTCGACTTCGTTCTACGCAAATAACTTAATCTGTCAGTTATTGAAATCGTGATATGAA
>DWPQ01002244.1:0-10906 GCA_018251795.1 Perichares adela | reverse complement strand
ATACTCGTACATTTCACATTTTACTGTAAGAAAATCGGCTACGTTTAACAATCCTCATTGATACATAACAATAATCAGAACAAAATCAACATTAATTTTAGTACAGATTGTTCAATTGCCACTCAACTCATATCAGACGAAGTAATTTGATATTTTGACATTACATGTTTTTAATAAACTAGCTGAACCAGCGGCAAACGTTTTCGCGTATAAAATCTTTGTAATAAACATTTCGGTAATAAAAAATAAAGCAACAGAAGGGTGAAAATTAAGAGTTGCATTTTTCAATGCCACGTCTCAATAAAAATGTGGTGGACTACTCTAATCTTTTAGGGGTATGACATCAATTTTGATATCAACCTTCATCATGAATTATTCTATGTATTGCTGAAAACTGCATTAAAATTCATTGCATAGTTTAAGAGTTCCCAGACAGCGAAAGCGACTTCATTTTATTACTAAAGATATATTAATTCGTCAAAATATCAATATTACATTTCCGATACGAGCAGTTGAATTGAAAATGCAGCCCTAAATAATAAACATAATATTTAACAATGTATGTATACTTGGAATTTAAATATAACGACGTAACACAGGTGCAGGTGTAATCATCAAGTGACGCCGAAATGCAAAAGATATCGTAAAACTTTAAAACTGACATTCAAGCTATGCTGCCTAATGTCGACTACACTACTACGTTACTATTGTAATTATAGTAATGGCATTGAAATTAAAAATACATACAAAAAAAAATTTGGTGAATCAAAATAATTTATTTCAAACTTCATTATTCATTATAATATAATTATAATCATTAATTATATCGTTATATATAATTAACGGACTTTTAAAAAAAGAAGTAACGTAAAACTTAACGTACTGTTTAAAACACAATTATAGGTAATTGTTACAATATAAAAAAATAAACATAAAAAAGTGTCTTGTCATTAATTTGTCAACTGTTTCGACACTAGTGAATATTTCTCCGATCCAATGACTTCCAACGCCGCCTGCGCTCTGTACCGCTGGCCGTTGCGTGGGGAATACGGGTCCCAAGGGTCACCTTTTTACCCGGGCTTAGACTCAGGAGAATCAATGTACTCCCGGAAGGGTTGTGTGAGTGGGCCCCGTTGTTTAGAAGGGTGGCAAAATGCACGCTTGAAGGCTGTCACCCGCAATCGTGGGAATGTCGTTGTTCAAAGACCCAGACGACCAGCAACTTATAACCTTATAGTGAATATTTCTAATGTTCAACACGTGTGCTATAATAATACTAAAATGTCCGGCGACACCACGAATTCACCCGGCACACGGCACGTCCTGTTGTGATTCTGTCATTTCCGTTTAGTTCAGAATGTAAACTATTATGTCCACAGTATTATGAAAACTAAAAACCATTGGTAAAAACAAATGCGGTAGACCAGTCCAATGAAGAACGTAATTTTAAAACGAACTCATCCAATGAGGCGTAAACGAGTTTGATAATATGAAGACCAACAAGATATTTGATTGTGTATGTATGTACAATGGTATTCATACACGCTTAAGTTGCTTCCATTCAATCATTTGCAAATCGAACAGTAACACACGTAGCAATGTATCACAACGTATACAGTTAATCCAAACGCCTAATAAATAAAACCCCCGTTCCATTTACGTTACATGACCATTTAAATTATTCTAAATCAACATACATTACCTGATTACATTAAATAAAATAACAAGTGTTGATTGTCGAATTTTAAATTTCGAAACACACACACGTATAAATAATGAATAACTGTAACACACATGGGGGAATTGGATGTAGTTTCGGGTGACATTTGACTTGTGTTGTTGGGGATAAATTAATTATGCATGTCAATTACTTTACATGTATCTTTTTAACCTTACGTACAAAGTGGAATATGTAACACAGGTATGTAGTTGTTATACGTGAAAAAAAAAAACATTTCTAAACATACTGGCAATTCTACGCGTCGAACTATGATCCGTTATTATGCCGATGATTATTACAATTATATCAACTTATCAGTGAAGTTCTACAACAGTTCCACTGCCTTAATATTCGCGTCCACTTAATTCCCTTAGATGGGAGTGACCTCAATATTTTACCCATTCTCTCAATAAGAAACTTATACAATTCTAAGCTTGCGTCGTTTACAGAAATTATCTTAAATCATTTTGTCTTCAAGGCTTTTTAAATCAAAACGACGCATCCCATTCCTAAAACTGTTACCATAAGCTGAACTAAACTTAGACCAACCGCATGAAACCCTAAGTTTTAAAAGCGAAAATCCTCTATAACCGTGTTATCATCACTCCATTACTGCAAAATTGACTATATACAATTTATATTTGCATTCATCGGTATAAGGCAGCCTACATTTTAATGAGAGTACAGATGCAAATTTTCCACGTGCAACATTTTAGCAACAATCGAAGCTTTTAAACAAAATTCGTTGTAATAAACAAAATCAATTATGTCCACTTACACTAAAGTACAGATGGATAGATATTACATATTCTCACACAGTGCACTAATTTCTTAAAAGAGAAATCCAAATGTTACATTATGTTTATACATTGATTAACCAATTTATTTTAGTATTAAGTACACACGTTACACATAATACACGTGTTTCTACAGGAAAACACTAGTACAACATAAATTTTCCAGAGCAGATACGAAGACAATAAGATATAAATTTGTTCTAAGATATAAGACTTTCAAAATACAATTATTCATATACATACCTCTAAATAATTTTAGATTCTTAACATTTATTAGTGTAATATAAAATTTATGATTTTGAATACAACATCTACGTTTTTTTTTTGCCATAACGTTGATATTTAAAATGTCACAATTAAATCGCATAATACTTGAAGGTACGAACAAACCAGAGCTTGCTTACATTTAAGATGACTTTGGTAATACTATATATACTACGACATTTAGTAGACAAAACACCTTCCAAAAAGCGGTGAAAGTGACGATACATAAACATTACTTCACTTGAAAAGTTGTTCCAATTACGTATTAACACTAGAAATACCGCAGTCGTCAATTTGACGATGTCGTGAAGTAAAATGGGTATATCTGTAAAGTTATGCATTGTTTAGACTTGACACTCCTTGACTTTTAATAATTTATAGTTTTATAATCTCCGTTTAAATATAAAGTTGATGTGTTAATTCGTTTCGGAAATACGAGTCATACCTATAAAGACCACAGTCGTCAAAATGACTTAATACTAATGACTCAGTTATCGTGTACTTGAGGGTGCTTAAAAAATATTTGTTTACATTATTTATATTGTTATACTTTGTTATTGTTCTATTATAGTTGAAACTCACGCTGTGGGTTGTTATACCCGCTATAAATATTCAATTTATTGAGTTTGACTTTGAAACAGAAAAATAATAACAAAATCTTAGAAATTTATCGTGCTCAGGGCCTGAATCAGTTGGAGCAGAGAGCGGTAATTGGCTGTTGAATTTGTTGATACGGCAGATACTGATAATAACGGATTATCTACCACAAGTACACTGTTGTTGGACAGCTCGGATTTGAGTATACACAATGACATGGAAACAGAAACACCATTCACATCAGGTGGTTACTAGTGGTCGCTGTATCAGATCAAAAAGCAGCTGTAGAGGGTCGAGATATACGAGTTGGACCTTCTTCACTTTAATTGGCACCTCCTGCTGTACGTGATGCTTTGATTGCAAGCAATGGAACCGAATGAAAGAACCATCCATATAAGTCGGCGCAGTGCTCAAACTGTGTTTTTTCTAGATGATCCGAAAAAAAATACACTCAATTTGTTTGATTAAAATAAATAAGTAATAGCCAACAAAGTATTTTACTGTATTAATTTTAACAATAATTTTATGTAAAGGGTAACGGACATCCTAGCGTCAAAATGACGACGTAGGTCTTTTTAGGTACAAGAAAATGCCGGTCTTTCTAGTGTTAAGTGTTTAAATTTGGATTTGGTATGTTTGTGTAGTATAATAATTAACAGTCAATCTAACGAGAAATTATTTTATTTAATGTGTCTATAATTAACAATGTTATTTCCAAGATGGCGCAATGTACTGCGTCAGCAAAGGGTTACATTCATTCGGTATAGTGCCTACATAGCTTGCTGTATACGAAACAAAATTTATGCTACATTTACAGTTAATTAATATAAAACTGACTAGATCCAACAATTCTGTTCTGAACGCCATCAATGTCATTGGCTGGAAACAAACGAACATGAATACATTGCACCATTTTGGCTAACTAACAATGTGTGCTTAAGGTAAGGATGTTTAGTGCATTACGTAAACTACGAATTCTAACATCAATCTGTTTACAAAGAGGCGTAATGTTACTCTATTTAGCATTGTTGAACGAATCAACCACAGTAAAATTTTCAATTAAACCGGTATCATGACAGACATTGAAACTGTTTTTTTTTTTATTTCCAGCAGGTTCTGCACACGACGCAATAAGCTGTTTCTCGAAACATATCTGCGCTTATTTATTTATGAGGAGATATCTTTCAACATACTGCATAATCCTCCTTGTGATAGATGTTTGTCTGGGATCGAAGCACTGAAGAATTGTCGTTCAGAATTTTGTTGGTAGGATTTTTTAAAACTAAACGAATCCAATCAAAATATTACATCAACACGTGCGACGCTATTTATAGACATTTTTTTAAATAAGTATCTCTAATGTCTAAATAGTCTGTGATTGTTGTTACCAGCTCAAATTAACATGTATTTACTTAATATGTAAATAGATGCTGATGTGTTTCGTAGTGCATGGACAGCAGTCCCTTTTTTTTCATAAAAAATATGCAAATGTTTTGTGTTTTTTTGTATAATGTGCAGACGCTTAGGACGCCATTTAACGATACATATCTTTTACAAATTATATATTGATCCAAACACAGACTGCTTAGAAATTTGAGAACTGTATAATATATATAAGATTCCGTATACAATAAATAATATACTAGAATAAATTTACGGTGCGTTAGCAGTTAACTTAGAAAAAGATTCAGCTTCATTGAATTATTTCGTAAACAAAATCAACAAAGCTTTATTAACCGGCTGACATCGCGCATGAGATTTCGGTTTAATCGTGTGCATATAAATTTAATAAATCAGTCTATATTTATCTAGAGTTCAAAAATCAAAAGTGAAAACCAAATGTGATTTGTGCAAATCTGTTCAAATTGGTGCCAAATATGTCAACATCACTAGACAATAGTTGTACTGCATCACTAAAGGGAACCTGACAATTCTGTTAGATATGCGTCAAAAATAAATGCTGTGGTGTAAATATAGTAAGGGAAATGCATACAAAAGTGTTCATAAGCAGAAATACGCAATAGTAAACACAATATAACCCGACCATCATGTATTGTACAAAGTTGTCAATCGGACAATACACTCCGTCAGACACATACTAATCAACAAAACAAAATACATACATTCTAAATAGAGCACCTGAGAGGTGCAAATTGGAAGCATATAACATTCAGATTACATTTATATTTATTCATTTATTTCAAATATTAAACATCATAGCGTTTCAGTTAATCGGAGCCGCGGTAAAGACAAAGTTATACGACTATCCTAGTACTTATGTTACGTTAATTTTCATTTAACAATCAAATAAGAATGGGGCAGTAATCGGACGCACGCTCGGCATCATCGCGCGTGAACACAATACAGCGGAAGCCGGAGAAGTAAGGTTGCTACTGTAGATATGAAGCTGCCTTGTGTGAGATGTCAGGAGTGTTATAACAGCGTTATCTGCGAGGTGGCGTCGGGTCACCGCGGTAAGGGTCGGGGGTGTTCACATGAGGAACTTTCCGATGATGATGCCCAGCAGCGCCATGCCTAAAGTGCAATAAAACAGACTATTTTAACATATCTTAACTATGCCATCACTGCAGTCCTATCTAGATAGTAGTATGCACACTAACTTAGTACAAGCATATTTGCTGAGTTTAAATTTCTCCATCACCAAAACAAGTGATAATTGAATTTATTATTAGCTTATAACCCAATAGCATGCGTCAAATAAGTTAAGCAACTTTTGACACTTTCGTTAGTTGGAAGAACGATCTTTAGAATAAAACTTCTTCTAAAACCTGGATGTTTATCTATAAATATTGAATTCTCGTGTCACAGTGTTAGTCGCTAAAGTTCTCCGAAACGGTTCAACCTATCTTTATGAAATTTTATATGGATATACGTTATGTCTGAGAATAGGTTATAAACTATTCTTCGTCCCCGTAAGTGATAACGGTGGCCCACTACAAAATTAAATATATTTTCGTTATTTTTTGGAAAACTTTTTTTATCATTATTTTTCTATGATGTGACATCAAAAAATATATACAAGCCTTAATTATCACCAACCACTATTTTACCTAGTAAGGATAATAAAAGCCTTGTGTTGGAGACGTTCGTCTCACACAAAAACTTCCGACAGTTTGATTGACTACTATCCCCTTCACTAATACATACTAGATCGGCGTCGAACGAAACGATTATCTCTCCCTCTCTTTCTCAAATTAAAATTGTATACTAGCCTATTGCGGTGGCGATCCACGGCATTAGCGACACTTGGCCGATCTTCTCTGGGTCGTACGAGTGGCGACGCCCAACACGTCCTTCACCGCCCACCTGCTGGTGCAGACGCAGAAGCTCCTCCTATAAAAACACAATAACACTTAAATCACACACCATTATAATAACAACCAACAAAATTATATTATGTGTCACACTTTTGCAATTTAAGCGCCATTAAATTAAAAGTAAAAAAATATAATTATATTCGCAATCTGTTTTATACTAGCATCGCAAATTAAAGTTATACACTCAGTAATATCGACGGCTCACGTGATTTATCTAGTTGGTTTTCTGTAGAGACGACGCCATTTTAATTTGCACATTTCACTGAGCTGAGAAACACACAAGCAGAGAAGCCTCACTGACTGCGGACCTCACGGACGATTGCACAGAATCCTATACGCGAACTTATGGTCTGAAGTATTCATTATTTTCAACCAGAAGTTTTTAAGCTTGTTTCGTGTTTGTATGTGCAATTTATTATTGAATTC
This sequence comes from Perichares adela, assembly GCA_018251795.1. Classification (NCBI taxonomy): domain Eukaryota; kingdom Metazoa; phylum Arthropoda; class Insecta; order Lepidoptera; family Hesperiidae; genus Perichares; species Perichares adela. The sequence continues at coordinate 3,764 of DWPQ01002244.1, read as the reverse complement.
AATGAATTATTGTCATCATTAGTCGCTTTTGCACCGTCTGCCTACATCGCCTATGCAGAATAAAAGACTAGCTAGCTTATTTATCTTCTCCATCTGCTATTGTTGTGTTGGAACGGGGAATAATTTCACTACTCTTCGTCTGTTGAACAATGTGAATGTATTTCACTTCCCCAATGTTTTGTCGTATGTATTCTATTTAGATAGGATATATTTTTCCATTATAGGTTATGCCAACCTGCTGCAAATTTTGCGAAGCGAAAAACATTGATTCGCGAGAAAGCACATTTTCTATAATATTAATTTTACACATTGCAAATAATTTAGAACACTGAGCCAATCGAGCATGAATTCATCGTAAAACATTCGTGCTCAGCTTATTTGTATGTATTAAAAAATACATTTTAAAAATGTATGCTACCGGAGTACCGTCGTTCCAAAAGTTGGAACGAACCTTATTAATGAAGTTCAAGTTACCACTTGACACATCGAGTGCTTCTTCTCTCATTTCTTTTTTTTCAACAAATCGCAAAATAGCACAAGCCAGCTAAAACATAATAGCGAAAGCGTAATTTGGCTCAAATTATTTATTAGCATAAACTGATAATCTAAATCAATTAGATATCAATTAGATGTTTTCAATTATGCATCTGATATTTTTTAACAATAACAAAGCGCGGTGCAACCAAATATGAATTGTGCGCGTCGCACTCGAGTTTATGTTGCGTGGATAAGTGGGACTTATTGGAACTAATGAGGACGGCGACGGAATCGATCGCAGCGCTCGCTGTATTAACAGCATAAACTTGGGAGCCTGAATGAAATATTATACATATTTTTATGCGTCAAAACCGACAAAGGTGCAAATCAGCCACCATATGGTAAGTGGTCACTGCCGCAAATTGACAACCCGTTTTATATTAATTATTACGTATTTCAACATTGGTAAAATTGTGCTTAACATAAAAAAACTACTTAAATGGACTGATAAAAGAACATACTGAAGTCGTCCTTACTTCTTGCAGTAAATAAATGAAAAATACAACGTTAGTGTTACAGCCAGCTGATACTGTTTTTGCGGGTAGGACGTAAATTATTTCGACAGTAAAATGATTAGAATGAATGAATAGTATGGAATAATAAATGGTAATTCATTTTGGGTTAAGGGTCCTCATCTATTCTCAGATCCAAGAGATATTTTACATAGAGTAGGGGAGCCATAGGAATGGCTGAGAATGCGAGTGTCAAACAATTAAAAAGGGAGGGAAGATGAGGGACCCGTACTTGACTGGAGATAGATGTATAGTAGAATATCACTATGGGTTTATCACCCATTTTATAAATACAACCTTAAAATATTTTTAAGCATATTGGTTGCAGTGTTGTCTTCCCTAGGTCAGGTGGCCCATCTATTCGTTTGTCGGTTATTCACACAAAAATATATGTATAGGCACGCTTCACGATTACGCCAGCCGAGTTAAAAAAACTATCAACTAAAAGAGTCAATGCAAAGTCTAACTGCAAAATGACGTGTTATACCCGTTTCTAATTAAATATTTAATTATTAACAGGAAATTATAAACAACAATTGAAACAAAATAAAATAATATTCGCGTAGCATACTTGAATAAAGCGGTAAATTTAAATTTAATTTTTGCAAAATAATTAGTATAGATTGGCATAATCTAATTAACCATTAGGGAAGTCTCGCCGTTTGCTTACTTTTAAAATAAATTGGACAAAATTTACACAGACAAATAAAAGTCAGAAAACTCCGACGTGTGGCGATCATTCCTAACATTTTTTTTTCTCAAACAAAGCCCTTGACAAAGTTAATTATCACAAATTATAATGTCGCACTATCAGGGTGCAGCCTTCTCTCAAATTAAGATGATATGAGGCCATAGTTCCCCATGCTAGCCGAGGATGGATTGTCAGCATAACTGCTTGCTAAACATTCTTTATTTAATATTTTAATATAAAACGAGTCACCATATAGTAAAGTAATAGTATGGTAAAGTAGATAGATTGCCAGCTATGTATGAATAGCTCTTCCAGTGCACCAATCATTTATATTAATTATTTTATATATGTGTCCATATTTACTGATTCAATATTTATTTGGGTTATTATAGATCGCATATAAAATTTACTCTGTGCACAGCACGTCTGAAAAGCAAAGCTAATTGTTTCTATGCCATGTTCTGTTCCTCTTTCAGTTAGTAAATCAATATTCTAGCCTATCAGAACTAGGTCAATAACCCCACATTGGATTGCAACCAATGTTTTGTAAAAATACACTCAATTTATTGGTGTCTATACAAACAGTCACAAAATAATATGTAGTAATAGTTAGTATGGTAAGTTTATTTTTCTATTTTGATAATACAATATAATATCAGTAGGGTCTTCCAGAACCTGATGATGGATAAATAGACAACATTGTTCTAAGGGATCTACTACAATTATAAAACCAAATATTAAAATGCATAGGATCACAATAAACATTCATCATAATTACAACAAGACACATACAATGTGTGCTTTCAGGAATTGTGGTATAACAAATACCTGACCGAGTCACACCAATACAACATTCATTTATATCATTGTACTAATACATTTAATCTACCAAACATAAAAGTCATACTTACTTTTAATCGTAGATTTTCATGTCTCAATTTACTCTCCTCCTCTCTTAGATGAATCACTTCGTTTGTTGCCTTTTGCAAATCACTTTCCACGTTTTCAGATTTAGGGAAATTTGTCTGAAATAATATTTATGAAATAACTAAGTAAAATGCAAAAGGCGGACTATAAAATTTTCCTTTCGTAATAAGTTTATTGCAACAAAAAGTAATCATGCATGTGAGTCTTTTTCAGTTTACATCGTTACATAGTTAAGAATAGGTGAGTATTTTCCTATTGATATAACTCACTTAGTACTACATAGTATAAAACCAGACCGAAGCAATTTGTTTGTTTGTGGCTACACTCCTATTCTATCTGCTTGTAATTTTGGTTTGGATACATATTGGTATGAAATAACAATTATTGTGCTCATTGATACAGAATTTATATGGTATTCAAACATTATGAAGTGCAATGCCATCATCTACTATTACTTGAGTTTGCTCAAGCTGTGCACATGTTCATTTTCTATCATGTAATGATACTATTACAGTAAAATATGGTGTTGACAGGTGTCTCCTATTATTAGACTTAGACACACTGCAATACCTTTTCACTGCAAATGTCTCGTGCCATTTTTGAGAAATCAGCTTTGTAGATAATTAAGTCAAGATATATTAATTTCACATGACATCAATATAAACTTACAATTAAGATTCGAATATTCATTGCGCATTTTAAGAATATATTTATTTTTTAGCTGCTATGTAATAAGAGCTTAAACATTAATATAAAAATTGTCAACGGTGCAAAGAAATTTGTCATATAAGTGTATAAACTAAGAAACCACGAAATTGATTTTAATGCAGTTTCTAACTCTAACAATGCGTTACTTAATGTATTCCGCAAGGTTTACGTTTAACATATATTATAATACAGTATTCAAGTCCGCCTTTTGTTTCTTTACTATGATTAACTACTTCAGCAAGGAGATACTATTATGCTATGAGGTATTCATTATTAAATGTCAGGTTAATAATAATTATAACGCAGTTATAATAATAATCGCATTTGAACACTTCCCTACATTGTCGGGACCAAGATTTTTAGTAAAAAGTCTATTTTAAAATTACCTA